>JAVQJG010095420.1:0-10443 GCA_036024015.1 Craterocephalus amniculus | reverse complement strand
TAAATTGACATATTTTGTCAGCTTTAGTACAGTGTTACTATTTGTAAATCATGAAGAATAAAAAATGTAAAGAGAAAATCATTTTGTCCAGGAAAAACAGTTTCTTTGATAAAAGGGCCGTTTTCTCAGTTTTTTGTTCAAAATGTAGGTTTTTCACAAAAATTGACCTTTTTCGATCAGTGATAACTTAAGAATAATTTAGGATAGAGACAAATAGTTTTTTATATTCAAAAGTTTAGGTTCTGTTCTTTCATTTGACATACGCAGTGTTTAGAAACTCCAAACACAACATTATCAGTAGCCCTTCAAAGATTAGTGGATTTGATCAAAAAGGCTGGCGCTGGCTGGCATCTTATCCAGAATTCTCTGGCGGGGAAAGAGTTAACATGGTAGCCAATGGGAAATGGCTCTGTTTTGCAGCCAGCACCTAGCAGATAAAGAGGGAACAGCAGTTTTTTGCACTTCCGCTTAGTTATCACTCTACCAGGAAGTTGCTGCTTGGGTAAACCCCAGCCAGAGCCCCCCACAGCAACGAGGTACAGGTCCCGGTAGGACAAGATGTTTCTTTTATGGAGCAGACCAAGCATATACTGTTAATAAAACTTTTAAAAAATGTAAAAATGTTTAGTTTGTTATGTTGTTTTTGGTCAAGATAACACAGAAGTAAAACAATTCTTGGCTTTTCATCAGTTTTTCCAAAGCTGTCCAAACTCCACTAAAAAATCACGTCACTAATTATTGAAGACACCTACTGATCAAAGGTTATAAAGGCTTCGGTGGCTACTGGCTCGCAGCAGCAGCACAGCTGCTTTGGTGATGCAATACGCCCAGATGGTTAGCATCAGTTTCTATGATCTGAAGTTCTGTTGTGATATGCAACAACATGGATTCAAAGCATGTGTCAAAATATATTTAATCTCCAATTTCCTTTAAAATAGGATGCTTAAATTAACATTTTGCATAAATTTCCATTGAAGTAGAGGCTAGTTTCTATATTTGACTAGGATGCCTGTGGTTTTGAGCTGGGCTGAATCCAGTCCGGTTTGTTTAACAGCTTCTGTTTTGAAATGGAATCGGGATTAGTAATATTTTTGATCATTCTTGCTGAATGTAACTGAGGCAACCATTTTAATTGATCAAGTCCACCACATCCTCTCACTGGAAGGCGTTGCATTGCATTGCAACCCTGTTGATTACATCATTTGAAAGGTTCCATTAAAAAGAACAAAGTTAATGTAAATACATCTTAACAGATCTGTGTGCTGCATTTGTGGCTGCATGTTCACGCATCCTTTTTAAAGCAGTGATACTTTTACATCACATTTAGCTAAAAGCTTCATTCAGATGTGAGCACAAACATTTCCCCTCTCAAATTGCTATGTTGAAATGTCTAATGGATCAAAAGCAACAGTGAATGTGCGAAAATGTAAGAGTACAGTTCTGAATGTTATCTTTACATTTGAGAGCATTAAATTTACGCTGTGCATTTTTCCCATGCAGACTTATAACCAAAATATTTTTTATATCTGCCTCAGACCCCAAAATGGCTCTTTATAAGCTCACTGCATCAGTTTTATACCACCCAGCTCATGTGTCAGAGCAATATTCCACATCTAAAAATGCCAGCTGATAAAAAATGGGCTATTTTTACCCACTAACTGAAGCCTGATATTTGTCTGAGGCTGACAGCAGAGTTTAAAGTTGAACTTCAACAAGGTACCATCAGCACCAGCAGCAGCAGACAGAGCTGTCTACAGGATCAGAGACGCTGATGGAGCCACATTCTCATTGCAGGGAGAAACCTCTGAAACTCTCGCAGTGCAGCAATACTCCCTTTTCAAAACAGTCTCCGTGGTTACCAGAAGCTCCCTCGTGCTGGCACACACGCTGTGTGTGAGAGATGCTGCTACAAACAGACAAACGCAGGAGCACTAAAGGATTACAAAAAAAAAAAAAATTTCCCGGTGCTCTTCTCTCTGCAGAGCAGATGATCTGATTAGATTTTGGCACCATTTGGTGAATAACTTTGCATTTCAATGTTCAAAAGCCAATAACTTTAAAAGTACTTTAACTTCTTGGAGCCTTTCAAAGGCAAAGATCACACTGCATTGATAGAAATCTTTCCCCAATAAAGTCATCATTAGTCTTAATGATTGGATTCATTAGCAAAGCAGACTGTTTCATTTATCATTAGGAGGTGTTTCTGTGGTTGCAAAGGTATAAACATGGCAAATGGGCAGGGGTGCACATAATATTTTTGGTCTTGTCCTCAGGGGAGAACCTTGTGTTGTTAATTGGTCCTCACGTTTTTAAATATTTTTTTTCTGGCACCCATCTCACAAGTGGAACAAAAAAGAAGGAGGCTTGGATAATGTTACATGTAGTTTAATTTCAGCTGAAAGTAAAGAGAAGCAGTGCAACAGAATGTATGACTTTTAAAGCCTTGGAACTTTCACATTAATGGTGGTGTTTCAAGCTCTGAAAACTAAAAGTGCTCATGCTTTTTAACACTGAAATCACTGAACACCAAATGAAATGGCAGCTTTTAAGCGCTTACAGTGGTTGCTTTTTTAAGTACTGTTATCTACAGAATGTCGTCATCCTCATCCTCTGTCAAGGTGACGTCTTCAACTAATGACCAACTGCGACTTCATGATGTCGACAACTAATCAGCAAATCAATTTTTTAAGGTCTGACTGATCGACTTCAGAGATGCCCTTCCTTACTTATTATTGCAATCTATGTTTTGACTTGAAGGCCTACTGATGTGGTGGTTAGCTCTATCGCTTCTTAGCTGGTGACCCTACACCATTCACAAATGGGCATGTTAGGTTAACTGGTGATTCTAAATGTACCATAAAGGATTGCTTAGCCCATATTCACATGGAAACATGGACAGGTTTAGGTGTATCTAACATTTTTTCATTTTTTAGACACTATACCACATGGAACTGGTGTTGTGGGATTCCACACATGCAGATTTTTTTAAACCAGGGCCCAAAGTGAATAAATCTGAAAACAGTAGCATTTTTTAATGTGTTAATGTGTGTACAATCCAAATGCTCCTTTCCTGAACCTTTGCCACATCTCTCCCCTGACCCACATGTGCAAACCCTGCCAAGAGGAGGTTCTGCATAATGCTCCATATTGTCCCCCTTTTTTTTAAACTCGCCTTGGCTTTTTGCTCCATCTCTGTGGAGCTGCTAGAGCATCACTTTCAGGCCTGATGTAAGGCTCCAGCTGTGAACTGAATAAATCATCTGAAAAATGAATGAATGTTTGTAGTAGTAATTATTATGTTTAAAATGAATTGTTGTTTCTACAACCTTGTGAACCATTTATTTCTGCTTGTGCAGCAGATCCTGAACTGCCTTGTTACCACCATAAAAGGTGTTTAGAAGGAGATTAATATTCAGAGGGTGATAAAGGATTAAGTGGCAGAGCCAATTGTTGTAAATGCTAGTTGAGGGCATTCTTTAGAAACTAGGGATTAAGGCCTATATTTATTGCATAACACAAGAAAATGCAATAGGGGGGAAATAAATATTAATATTTTTGAACAGATTCAAGAAAAAGCAAAGAAATGTTAGTGTAGCATTTCCAGATAGAGGGAGGAAAAAACCCTGCATGGGATGTATCACCAACAGAAAGCAGAAGGGGTGGAGATGAAGACGTCCTACAAATGGCTGGACTAAAGGACAGCACAGAGGCAGTATTCATGACAGCACAGAAACAAGCCTTGAGCACCAGAATAATAAAGGCCCACACCTGCCACATCAGGCGTCATCCTAAGTGTAGGCCGTGCAAAGAGGCCCCTGAAACGATCCTGCTCCTAACAACAGGGAGTAAGAGGCTAGTAGGAAAGAACGCCATCATCAAGTACATATGTGCAGAATATACACTGGAGACCTCTAGGTCACAATGGCCAACACCTCCCAAGGTGGTAGAGAATGAGCAAGCTAAGATCTTGAGACAGATAACAAACGAACAAAGTAGTAATGGCAAATTAAAGTCATGATCGATGTAGCCATCCCAAGCAATGGCAATATCAGGAAAAAGGATCACGAGAAACTGAAAAACTACCAAGGACAAGCTACTAGCATGGAAAGGAGAAAGAGAGCTGACTTGTATTTCAGCAGCTAATGTGCAACACCAAATAGGCTAGAAGATGTACTTTCACACATTAATTAGCCACAGACTCCACTAAAAGTAGAGAAACATTGCACTACATCGTTGACGGAACAAACGCTGTTCACAGAAGTAGAAATCAATGTCCTGACAACATGCTGAACATGCATGGACAGTAGTCTACCAATAGGATCTACTTTACTTTGCATACTATTTTTTCCTATAATTATAGCTGATTCTTACCTTTCAAGTAAAAAGGAAGCCAACTGTGGGTCTACTGTCATATTCAGAGCGAATCTAAGCATCCTCCATTTCTACAGAGCTTCTCCGGTGTTTACTCTTTTTTTTTTACCTCTCTCTGTGTGGTCACACTCAGCTTTAGATCTTTATGTCATCTTTATAGCATGAACTTGAACCGACTAGAAAACTACCTGATGCACGGGGACACACGTTACGGCATGAAAGCAAAACTGAAATCTGACTGTTTGGACCGAACTGCTCCCTATTGCAGCGGTAATTAGGCCAGGGCCCATTCTACACATCAAGCTATTGTTGGAGCACGTATGCAATAAAAAAACATCTGACATTTACGATTATATAAATGTTACATGTATTTACATGTATCACAGTTGGATGTATTTTGTCTATAGCGATGCCTTTTACCCTACCTCTTTTTTATCCTTTTTATTCTTCAGTATTTTACTATTTTATGTGTTTATCATTTTTGCTTATTTTCCAGTGTGCCACAAAGGGAGCCCTTTGCGCTTAGAGTCGTTGTGTCGGCCTCGTCTGCGGGGCTGCCCTCTGTGGTATCGGTCTTTTGACTCGTGTCTATGATGGCACCTTGGTGGCTGTGGTACAGTCGACCCCATGTGCAGACGGTTTGGTTCCTAGTGTTTCCCTTTCTGGCTCCCCTGTGCCCAGTTTATGTTGTCTTCATCCTAAAGATTACGAGGACAATCTGGTGAATGAAGCAAAAGCATCAGCTCAAGTTTTAATTATCTCAACTCTTATGTAAAGCACTTGCACTTCTCTTAAACCTGAAAGGTGCTATATAAATAAACTTGCCTTGCCTTGCCCTGCTGTTGTTGGCTTCTTGTTTAGCCTCAATCTTGAAGAGTAAAACAAGAAAGCAGCTACAGCTTTTAACACTATATGATATTAAATAATTTAATAATTAGTTAACAGAACAATTTCAAAGCAACCTATTTTACACAAACAGAGCAGAAACTTTGAGACAGGATTGATTCTGATTGAACTTGAAAGGTAAATTGCTGAATATGATACAATAATAATGATTATAATCCATGTTGACTTTGATGTAAATATTTGTGCATCTTCAATGCTTCCATCTAACTGCAACCCCCTGAAATGTTCATTAAAGGCATCTTCAAGTTTGATCATTAAACATGTTTATCGCATGAGGACCACTAATGAGTCACCAAACCACTCAGGGAATTGAACCTCCAACCAATGCTTTATTTTTCCACTTGGTTTATTAACATACAACTCCAGTTAACATCAGGGATATTGCAACCAAGGGCAAACACAGTAATAAAGACAGAACCACCTACTAATACAAATTGACTGGTGGTTAACAAGTCCCCTGTCTGTGTTCTGTAAGCAGCTCTTCCCTTCTAACTTGTGATGTGCTGCAGACAAAGAGCGTCACCCAGAATATTAACAATGAGGCCTCCCCATAATGAAGATGGAGTCATGGGGTGATAAATAATGAACACAGGTTTAAAAAGGTGTTATTGAGGCTGCCAAGGTTAATGACCACACTCCCTCTGTTTGTACTTTGATAAAGAAAAATAAAGCAGCTGCAGAGAGGTGAGACACACCTCTGAGGCAGGGAGGGTTTGAACCCAGCAACAGCTCGCTTTGACATTTCACTCTGCACAATTAGAGCAGATCTGATCTGAGCCCTGCTTAAGGTAAAATGCTCATGGGAACAGATCACAGTAAAAGGTAAAGGTCAAGCGCTGCGACAACCACCGAGTCAAATTCTAAGCCCTCAGACCCGGATCAGATATAATAACTCTTTTCAATGTGAGAAAGCAAAAAGATGCTGTGGATGCAGAGCAACCAGAAATGCATGAAGTTCAGCAGATTTACAGTGATGGATGCTTGACTTGGGCTGGATTCCCTTGCTCAGCTGAGGAAGAAAGGAGCCCCAAAATATGTATATTTTTAAATATATAAGATAAGTCTATAGATGCGTTTAGTTTTTTGCTAAATATTTCTAAATTCTATAAACATGCCTGCATTTCCACTTATTCTCGCAAGATCTCATCCCACGAGACTCCATGAAGACGGAAGTACAGGATGGAGGTTCTGTTTCTCTTTTTTATTATTTGTAAAAAGATTCCCGTCTCCTCCTCCGTTCAGACATTCTGCACCATCCTTAATTTAAACAAACTGGTCACATGACCCTCAACCTCCTCATGTGAAATTATGCCATTTTACATCAGACGAAAAATGTGCAAACTCTGGGACATTACTATGGACGGGATGAGTGCTAAGGCTGCTAGCTAACATGGCCTCTTTTAGGGTTTCAATCAGAGCTCTCATGTCACACCACTCTGTAAACCAAAGTGTCTCAGATCTACTTTTTTTTATCCACACTAAAGATTATATCTGGATATAACTCTTTTCACAGTGGGCAGAGACTGGGTTTGGGAAAAGTTACTCATCAGAAGGCAGAAATATTTTCAGACAGTTCCAAGTGAAAAGTAAAACTCATGAAACTGGCCCAAAGCTTTTCAATGGGAACAATCTTTTTTTTTTTCCTTATTTTATTTTTACAGGTATAGGATGTGAAAGGTACACAGGCTAAAAATATTCAATCCAGGAGATTCAGTTTGCAGCCTGCTTGAGAAATAGCAGCTTTAATTAAAGGCACGTGACTTGCAGACTGAATTGGCTCCTTTATGTTCACAGAGAAAAACTATCAGACGGTGAACAGTACCTGCAACACTAATCTTGTTAAGGCAGTTTCATGAAGGGCGATTTACGGTGGCTCTAACAGTGGAGGGAAAAAAGACGACAATTGAAATGCAGTGGGGTTCACTGGGGGGTAGCAGGTAAAGGTTAAGCTCCTAAATCTGGCCCTCAAACTTAATTACCCCATGTAGGAAAGAGACCTTTACAGCACATCAGTAGAGTGAGTGGTCTTACTGTCAAAGAATAATGCATTTGCCTTAACAAAAGGTTTAGAAACTGTAATACAATCAAACCCACCTGCAGCCGTGCAAACACCTCCCCCGTGGGGGGCAACAACAATCTGATAATGACGTTTGAATGAGGCGTGCGCTCAGGCTCTCTGAAGTGGTTACGGATGGTGTTGGACTGAATGTGTACATGAGAAGATTTTGACACTTTTATTTATAATCCTGTGATGATGGTGAAAGCTTTAAAGCAACACTAAAGAGTTTCAGAAAGTTTAACGATCCAGATGTTAGTGTTGGAGAAGTATGCATCAGACTACAGTAAGAGTTTAGCCTGAAGGTTTTTATCTTCTATTGGATCTGTTTTTGGGCATCTCTCAATTTCTTAGTTATTTTAGTGTTGATTTAAGCTAAAAATAAGAGCCCTGAAAGTATCTGGATGTTTTCCTAATAACTGTCAAATCTCTAGTGTTAAATGATGTTCACTGCTCACACTAAACGGACGCCATATTGCTGTGATAGAGGAAGTAGAGAGATTTATACAGACTCAGTAGAGTTAGGACTGGGTTTGTCATTTTTAGCTGGTTTATTTTGTACACGGATTAATGATCAATTGATTTTACTGTTCACGTATGTTTATTTGGCGGATATTTTCAGCGTGCTGGAGAATGACAGTCAAACTCTGCTTCGTCACCGTAGGCACAAAAGGTCATTGCTCCATTCGGTTCAACACTTATCCAAGAAAGTGTGCGATAATTCGTCCAGTGCATGCACATGTTGAGGCTTCTTAAGACACTCCTTTCATCACATATTAGCCAGTACAACAATATACACTGTGCTGAAATTTACAACTGGGGCTTTTTTCCAACATGATTTCTGGAGATTTTCAGAAGAAAAGTGAAAATAATTTGGTCTTGACAGTTTTCCTGTAGTTGCTGTTCACAAGTGGTTCTCAGCAGGAGACTCTTTGGTGGAGATGCGAGGGAGGGCACAAGGATCTGCTGACTGTAGCGCACAGGAAACAGAATGTGATACTCAAATGAGACTGTTGAAATCACCATGTTTTCCTTGCAGCATGTTCTGAATAGCAGATGAAGCTCTTGTGTTTCTGCCAATCCTGCATGAATTAGTAAATATACACAATAGCGAGAAGTGATTAAATAGCAGAATTACAAGTCAGCAGAAAGGAACATATCGGAGCGACTCTTACTTGTACGCACACACTTGCAAACAAACAGTAAATGTTCCGGAAGACTTGTTGAAAATTTAACAGACTGTCTCACTCTGTGATGTTTCGGATTTTACACCAGAGGCACAGAGTTGGTCGTAGCCTGAGCCCTCTTAAACAAGCTTTCTTGTCATTTATAGGAATAGTTCTCCTGGCTTCTGAAGGACTTTCCAAAACTGTTCTTTGGCTGTCGGCTGCCTTTTGTTCTGTTCTCTGTCCAGATGATCACACACTGCTTCAGCATGTTGAGGTCTGGGTTCTGATCCCACAATCAGACCTGGTGCCAATGATTTACAGTCCAGCTCTTGTGCCATTTGGCATACCTCATTCTCTTTACCCTCTTACATGACAGCCACCTAGGGTTGTCACGGTACTCGGTACTTCGGTACCAAGTCGATACCAGCACTGCTGTCGTACTGTCGGTACTTGTATTTTCATGGTACCGGTAGTACCAATGGTACCGAAGGACGTAAGAGATGTTTACATCCGCCCGCTGCTAGCTAAACAGTTTGGTGGAGATGGCTACATCGAGTGCAGCGGGAGCGGCTGCTCCGCCTCAGCTCGTTGAAAAAAAGGGAACCAGGAGTACTTTGGCTTCAGGCCAAACGACAAAGGGGGCATAATAAATCCCCAAAACCTAATTTGCCGAAGATGTGGAAAGGGATTCAATACGAAAGGAGGAAACATGTCCAATCTAGCAAAGCACCTTAAAGACAGGCACCCGGATCCATACAAAGAATTCAAGGTGAGCAGAACTTTCCGAAGTTTTTGCTAACGAACCACAACGGAGCCTTACCGAGGCACATTTTAATTTGACGTTTATCTGGTAATTTGTATGTAACTAACGACAATCCCGTACTTACCTTAGCAATGGAGTGGCTAATTTATAGCACAAGATTAGCTGTAACCACAGTTTGTAAGCTAGCGTGGTAAGCGTGGCACCGTCAGTTCTCAAAACATGACGTGGTGACCCAAAATTAATAATATTTTAGGAAGATGATTCTTGAATCAATAAGATGTAGTCTAAAACTGCTTTCACGCCAGAGGGGTGTGCTGTGCTGTGAATCCTTCCTCTCATATTTATTTACCAGTGTTAAAATTTTCCCTTTTAGTATCAGAGAGATGAAGATGATGACCCAATACAGGAGGGCCCGAGTGACCAACAGTCCAAAACAAAACAGCCAACTATAGCTGAGGTTTTAAACTTTCATAGGAAATACGACATCAACTCCCGTGAAGCAGAAGAATTGAATAGGGCAGTGGCTGAATTCTTATGCATGGATCAAATTCCCATCTACACAGTAGAAAAGAATGGATTCCGGCAAATGCTACAGAAGCTCAATCCAAAATATCAACTACCAAGTAGGAATTACTTCATATGCACAGAGATCCCTAAAATCTATAATGAGACCAGAAACCTCATAACCCTGCAAATAGAGGGACAATTTCTGTTATGCCTGCACCACTGATCTTTGGACAAGCAGAGTTGCACACACCTTCATGTCTGTTACTGCCCAACATATAACAACTATGTGGGAGATGCAGTCATGGTGTTTAGACTGTAGTGGCCTGGACACGGACCATACAGGTATGATACAAAATTAGTCTGGTTTCATTTTAATCAATTTATTATTTTATCTCTAAAACCCTATTTGCATTTTGAACGAAAGAGGGTTTAGTAAATATTGTTGTTACACTGTTTATAAATCTACTAAACTCTGTTCCTACTAGTTTATTTCATTGTAAATTTTACTATAAAATTATGCTTTTCACATTTTCCTCTTGTTTTTGCCTGCTGTTGTTTTTTTTTTTGCCTGCTGTTGTTTTTTTAAGAATTTTGTGTTTGTCTTAAATTACTAAATGACTGATTTATTAAAATAATAAAACTACTGTTATTTCTTAGGTGAGAGTTTGAGG
>JAVQJG010095407.1:0-12886 GCA_036024015.1 Craterocephalus amniculus | reverse complement strand
TGAAAAGTGCAGAGCAGCAGAAATGCATTCCAAGGTGGGGGGAGAGTTGCATTGGTTCCACGACTATCAGGTTCTTTGGCTGGGCTGCGGGTTTGGCTCCGCCGTGGCTTAATGGCAGGAAAAGAGGGGAGAGTATATAGATGATTACTAGTGAAGGGGCCAAACCATAGAAAAACGTTTTAGCCTCAACCTTTTATTGTTTATAGATAAAACGTGTTGCCAGAGCAATTAAAAGGCGAGCGGGGGGCGAGGGGGGTGAGTAAAATCACAGCATTGGGGCATTAAGAACAAAAACAGATTCACTTAAAGAAGAAAAAGCTGCCTGTTGGCGCTTGCTGATGCGTGTGTATGCGTCTGTCATGTGCTGCTTGGAGAAGCTTGCAGCAGGCCTCGCTGCCAGTTTGACTGCTAATGAACTTGGATCGGCGTCCATGAACGTTGGGGCTGAAAGGGCTCTTTCTCCCATTCGGCCACAGCCACTCAGCTGTCACTCGCTGACCTACAGCTCTCTGATTATGTCACTGTTGCTTAGAAGGCTCTGCATTCATCCATCATTAGGCTACAAGTCTGGACGCCCCAATCAAACGCCCTATTAAAACCTTCTACTGGTCTCCTTTCAGTTTGTTTGCTGATTGCAGCTGCTGCTCTGAACTGAGAAAACCATTGTACCAAAAAAATCCTGGTTAATCTCTTTTTTAGACTCTAGATCAGACGAAGGTGATAAAAACACATGGATGGACTGTAGGTGTAGGAAGCTGCACTAAACCTACTTAAATATGATGTTTCCACCAACATACCAATGCAGTACAGCTTGATAATGCTTTCAGAGTATGAGTTGTTTCACACTAAATCTCCTTAGACCACAGCTTTACTTTGACTTACACTAAAGACTTACACTTCTAATTATTTAGGTTAGGAGGGACCAATAAATAGAAATCTATATGAATTTTTGATTATCCTTAAATTTATGATTATACATTTTTATTATATATGCAGTATAAAAACAATCTTAAATTTAAAAACAAAATCTTTTCTAACACTACCAAATTGCAGTTTAAGTGTTCACAGGTTCCATTTACACAGAATTTAGTAATATGGTGCAGAAGACAAAAGATGTGATGTCCTTGTGTGAGGACGCTGGGTCTCAGGAGGTTAACTTCAGTTTGATCTGGACTAAAATACAGGCCCAAACTGTCAAACCTTGCTTCAATAAAAAGAAATTATCTCAATTCAGCTAAAACTGACTCAAGGTGAAGTCTGTTTCTAGGTTCAAACTGTTGGATGAGTCACAGGGAGCTGTAGTGGGCTGTGGGCAAAAGTCGAATGTGGTTAAAAATGGGGAGAGGAGACAGGATGTATTAGATCTTCTGAAAGACTCCCACCCACCATGATGATATCTGCTAAAAACAAAGCTGCCAGGGTTGAATAAGTGTGAGGTGTTATTCTTAGTAGAAGGATGTTTCCTTGACTCATTTGAGCCGGCTCTGAGTATTAATACAGTGATCATAAGATTAGAGTGGTGATGAAAATTATGTGTTCATCCGTTTAAAAGTAGGCAGGTGTCCCACCGCCCTGCTGAAGAATATTTACATATCTGTCTGTAAACTAATCACTGTCAGGTTTAGAGCGATGGAAGTTACGCAGGTGATGATGACAGCAGCCCAGTGTGTTATGTAAGCTTGTGTGGTGTGGATGCATGATTGTGGAGTTAAACCAAATCAGACTGCATCGAATATGTAAAAAGAGACTTTGGTGCAGACTTTCACGTGTGAAAACATTTGAAAACTCATTCTTGAATGTAATTCTAGTGTATGTGTGGGGTTCCACTCATTTAGCCATTTTTTGTTAAAATATATTGAAATGTTTTGGTTTTACTTCAAGTTCATGTAGCTGTGACTTTAAGATCTAAACCCACCTTTCACATAGGAATTTCACAGAATTATTTATTTTCAATGCAACCACAAATTTTTGGAAAACCATTTTGAAGTATGAACCAGTTTAAAAGAGAGTTTTTTTTTTATTATCCTCAGATTTTTTTTACACCAAACATGATGGGTGAGTGATAAATGTGACAGAAAATGCTGCAGTTTCACATATTATACTACCTATAAAACTTCATTGATATTACGTTAGTTATCCTGTTTTTCTAAAGTGTTATTCTTCCCCTGGGAGTGTAATTAATATGATTGAAGGAGATATACCTGATATTATCTTTGTTAGAAGAATGCTTTCTTCACAGTATATTATGTGGAAAAAGGTGTAAGTTCCAGACGTTAACCCCATTGGCAGGGAAAGAGCATCACGTCAAAGCTAAAAACTTGCTGCTTTCTCTAACTAAAATGGCCTTACTTAATATCAGGTATAGCTCCTTTAATAAATCAAGTGTGCAGTAGATTTTATTTAAATATTTTTGAAGCTACCTCCAGCTGGCCAGTAGATGGAATACAGATTTGGGGCACATTCACAGTGGCTTCACTTTTCAGTCCTAGAGGCCACTTTAATCTTTTTATTTCCAGCCAGTAGATGTCATAATAAAGTATATTGTAATATAAAAGTATTTCACAAACAAAAGCTAGAGGCAAGTAAAAAAAAAAAAAAGAACTCAATTCAAGCTAACCCGAAAGATATATTGGTGGACGTTACACAGAAAGATAAAATATAGTTTATAAATCATAAGTTATTTGGGTCAAGCAGCCATACCATATTAAAACACCATGTTCTTCCTACACTTCATGTCACAAGCTCCCACATTTACAGTATATTGTGACTGTTGGGAGATCCCAGGGTTGGCTACCACAAAACCACATCACATACCAGTACATAGACCCGTGTAACAGTAAAAGGCTAATTGACAGTTTTACCTTTTGTTAATGATGACATTTTACCACAAGAGGATTAGTGATTTTACTCTTTATATTTACCATAAATGTGCTGATAAAGATGTAGTATCTACTTGTAGTATTTATTGGGTGTATCCACAGGGTTGCATGTGTGTTTTGAACTTTTTCATTGGAAAGTGGAGCAGCCTGTGCGTGGCTCTGCCTGTTGCATATGGAGGAATCCTTTGAGCGTTGGTCGCCAGGAGCAACAGGCCTTCATGAAGAGGAGGAGGAGGGGGTGGAAAAGGAGGGGTCCGGTGTCCACCCATCCACATCTCCCTCTCTGTTGCTCTCACTCTGCCATCCTCTCTTCCCTCCCTCCCCTCCCCTCCCCTCCCATCACATGGGCTTTGCCTTTGGCTGAACGCTCGGATTCTTTCACAGAGGCTTCTGGTTGCCAAGAGAGAGCGAGCCTCAGAAAAGCTGGGCAAATGTATGTGGGTCAGCGCGAGTCAGAAGGGGGCTTTTCATTCTCCTGTTCTCTCCTTTTTTCCTCCTCCTTTTTGTTTCTCCCTTCTTTTTGTTCCTTTTAGCTCCTCGGCCTGCTCCTGCCACCCTCACGAGTGAAAAGATAACATTGATTTGTGTCGGTCTCATTTATTATTCTCTTGGACTCGCTGCTAAAACAAGGCCCAATAAGATATGGAGCCGTGTCCCATTGACTTATTAACTTCTCCCTCACATCCCCGAGCATCTCTTTGTGTGTGTGTGTGTGTGTGTGTTTGTGACTCTTGGACAAACAGCGCTCTGCGTGAAGGGGACGGACTGCACTAAAAAGGATCTAGAGCAGATGTTTCTCTGGCCTCAGTCTCACTTCCTTTCACCAGCTCTTAACTTCTTCTTTCCCTTCCTCTTTCTCTCTGGATGCTGAGTGGCTTGTGCTGTTTTTGTGGAAGCCCGCCGGTCTGGCCAACAGCACAGACGCGGGAAAGTAATCCAGATCAGAAGACAGCTTGTGCTGTTGGCGGTTTTACCTTAAATGTTTGCTTCTGCTCGCCATATGTGTGCTGTTTGTCTCGCTCTCTCCCCTGTCTTCCCAAGGTTGTTTTATCTCTCTATTAGTTATCGAGAGGCCACCAGAGAATCACCCCCATGGCAGAGCAACCTTTTAGCCTGGGAGGCTGATCAGCAACAACTCAGTCAGAGTTTTGAAATCTCTGTTTTGGTCACAGTTAAAGGAGTTTCAGGTTCAAGAAAGTTTGTGTCTCGTTTTCAGGCAGTGAAAGTGAGAGTGTGTACCAGAGTTCATCCTCAATATCTGTGCCCTTCCCCAGTTTGAAAAAAGTTTGACAATGGGGAATGAAGTCTAGATATCCCAGATATCCACTTCAGAGCACTTGCTTTTATTTCATTAGATTGATATCAGGTTGTCTGACACCGCCCTCTTTCTCCCTCATTCGCCCTTCTGTGGTTGAGTTTCTCATTTCAGCAAAGACAATGGCCTGTCTATCCTGCAGGACGGAGTAAATGTCAGGTACTATCTACCCTCCTCCTCATCCATTCACTGAAATGCTCCTGGGGCTTAGGGGAAGATAATCATCTTGCAGGTTCTGTATACATGTGTGCTACACGGTACGCTACAGTCAAGTTGCTGGATTGAGTTTCCCAACATGTATATGGTTTACGTGACCTTCCACAAGCTCAAGAAGAGATCCCAAACATCTTTATTTAAGTACCAGGGCATTTTTTGTTGGAATATCTGATTCTGCTTTGGATGTGAAAGTTTAAGATAAAAAGAAACTTCCTCATAAATCTTGGATGGAAAAGTAGGAAACTACTTGTTGTTTTTTGCTCCTTGATTTCCCCTAAAAGTCATCTCCATGAAAGAAAAGAGGCTCTAATTTAGATGGGAGCTGTAGCATCTGTAGGGACTAATGGCATGTGTTAAGTAATATCATTAGAATAATAATTTCTTCGATACAGGACACCTCTGACAGTCTTGGGCTCTTTCATATCCCCCCGTCTTTGCTGCTGACATCTGGCAGACATACGCTTTAGTTTCCCGTTGAAGGAAGGATGTGGGGGCAGGGATCGATTCCATAACTCTAAAGACTGTTGACTGAGGACTTTAGCATTTTCACTCCGGGAAATTCGGCCCTTTTAGGTGCAAATTTGAGCATTTTTGTGCAGTTTTGTGCGGCACTAATGAGTGTGTTTCTGCTGTAACACCTAAAGGGGAAAAACTATTAAACTCAAGTCACCTGATTTCCTGCCTGTCATACTTTTCTCTTCACTTCCTGAACGGCTGCTTTCCACCAGATATTTCTTGAAACCCTGTCTTAGCGGTGATGACAACAACATGTGTGCTACAAACTTGCAGTCTACTTAGTGATGTGAACAATGGGTCATATGTGTTGTAACTTTGTTTGTTTGCAAAGTTCTCCAAAGTCTAATTGCTATCAGACACTAACCAGAGCCTGCTTGTAGAGGCTACGGAGGATAAAGGGGTGCATTATGAAAGGGATATGGGATTTGGAATTTTTGCATGATTTATAAGATGGGATAAATATTATTGAACTCAGCAGGAGGAAACTTGGACAGCCACATCACATGCAAAATATGGAACAATGAAAGGAAGACTTCAGATTTCAGAAGGGAGACAATCTCCACAGCTATAGCAAATAACAGAAACAGCAATACATTCTCACAGCTTCGCATTATCTTAACCTCACTCTCAGCATCCCCCCGTGGCCCTCGCAGGAAGCTCGTCCACCTCCTGTCGAGCTCCGCTCATCTACATGTTTATTTTCTTTCCAGTCCGCATGTCCAGTGGGAGCTTTGCAAATGACCCAGTTCTTGTCAAGACTCAATAGGACGCGTTGTGCCAAGTCGTCCCGATGCCACACAGGTCTGGGGACAGGCTAGTGTGAGAGCAGAATATCCCTGAGTGATGGAGGAGGATTGATAAGCTGTTTGTTTTCTCGGTTAATCAGTTTATCCTTTGGTTAGGTTTTGGTAAAACGTCAGAGAAAACAGAGGAAAAAGGCCATCACACGTTCAAAAATGGAGTTTTCCTTGTACCTGACCAGTTACACGAGGACTCACTGATCTCTTTTGAAAGGTTTCTTTAGAAGGGAAAAAACAAAGTTAACTCACATAAAGTAACTCAGTTTTGTTGTTTTACAAGTGATGTCCTGATTTGGAAATGTCAGTGACATAAAAAGCAAAAGGAAAATAAAATCTGAGTGTGTTTGTCTCTGACTGCAGCTGTAAACCAGCTCTCCACAGTCCCTGTCTCTGATTATTATTCTTTATTAGCCAAATTAGAAGTTTATGGTGCAGAGAAAGGGAGAGTGGGAAAACAAGATCTGGCTCCTATTCTGGTCATTGGTATTTTAATCTCACCATTTTCATCAGCAACGCTCAGTCAACTGCTTTGGCCCCCGATGCTGGAGATAAACAGTTCGCTACCTCATGGAAAATGTGCATCATTTCCACACTTGGCCTGGTGCACAACAAACATGCCTGCATACAAGGACACATATTCAAGCGTGCACACACAAGACTTAGTGTCAGCAGAGCCAGACATAACATAAAGTGACTTTGTTTAATGCTGGCATACAATTTTTCAAAGGTCTGATCCATCACTCCCTCTTCAGGTAGGGGCGATGAGGGGGAGGTGCTTTTTTTTTTTCTTTAAGAGGGGAGGGGGGCAGTTCCGCCTAATGAGCAACTCTTTCACTGAACCAGACAGTTTATGGGGTGGCTGCCAGCCTCATTAAGAGCAGCTCTTAATTGCCCTTTTCTAGCCAAAACCCAAAAGCTGAAACATCTGCTGGCCTAAGAACGCTCTTCCTCCTCTCCTGTGCCTTCTTCTTCCCTTCCTTTAACATTCGTTCATGGCTCGATACCAGCATCACTGCCTCTCATAACTACCTGGAAACACCAAAAGAGCAGAGAGCAGCAGTAACAGTTCTGATACTATGTTGTTTTGGTATAAACAGCTGCTTTCACAAAGAAATAAAGAAGAAAAGAACAATAAGGGTTAGACCACATTTGGGTTTTATTACTGTGAAGGGTTTTTTGTTTTATGAGGACATTGTGATTGTTTCTCTTAAAGGTAACTCATGAAAACAAAATAATCTTTAAAAATGATGCTAACACATGTTTTGCTTTTTGTTAAAACTGTGGATCCTGAAGGCGTGAGAACCATTTACCACAATTTTCTTTTGACTTTTAAAACATTTGACAGCTTTAGCTTTTTGTTGTTGCCGCTGTGAAACTTCCCAGAACAGCAAGTAGGCCTTTTATTCCAAGCCTGGGCATGCTGAACCAACACGGATGCAGCTGCTCGGGCAGGAGAAGAACTTATTTAATAATCCTGTTTTCCACACATCTTCTAAACACGCATCCACAAATCAGCTCTTGTAATAACCAGTCGACACAAACATTTTGCAACAGCCGTTTCCTGTGTATCCTCACTGCTCCGCTGTTGCATAACTCCCTCCAGACGGGCAGTTGACCCCTGCACTAGCTTGTTGCTCTGCACAAAATGAACAGTTTGAAGTTAACTATGCTGCACCGGAAAATAAATGGTGCCTCACAAATTTCAGTAATCAACTGGCAGAGTTTACCGAGCATCTTTCAGCTCACTAAACCAAGTCACTTGGCTACTGGTTGGTGAACATAATGGATCGTTTAGGAGGGAGCAGATAGACACCTTTTGTCTAAATGTTACACACAACAATATCATTGAGTTAAAAATGCTCGAAAACTTTACAGCCATGTTCATGTTCAGAAACCTGCTGCACGTATGTTTGGTTTAATCAGAAAGTCCAGGTTGTTCCCAGCAAGACCGAAACACCAAAATCCCTGAGTGAAGTGAAAAGACTGACTACATACCGGCAGAGTTTTAGTAATGAGAAATATACATATTGCCGGAAAGTGCTTGAAGGTGAACGAAGTAATACGAGGACTGCAGATGATTTGATTTACTGTTCTGTGAATTTAATATCCCAGATCAAAGCTAAGCTCCACGTCAGCGCGGTAACATATTTTGCCTTTCTTAGCTTAGCTGAGGTTGTAGGAGGCTGTGGGAGAGTTAAGCCTGAAAAGGTCCGTTGATACTTTTCCCAGAGACTGATAACACAAGCAGTTTAGACAACTCCTCATTGTCCGGTGCCCAAGGTCACTAATTCCCTGTGTGTGACCGAGACTTCGATGATGAGACACTGTGCGTTCAGAGTGGCCCTCCTTGGCTCTGTGCTGGATACAGAGGAGTTTCTGGACTAACAGATCATAATATATATATATAAATGAAACAATTTCCAGCCATAAATTTGAACCCTTTCAGAAAATGAAACCATAACCTATAAAGTTTTAGATTGATCACTAAGAGACAAATGTCCAACAGCACTGCACAGAGGCGTGATTTTCAGCTCTATGGCAATGCAGGCCTAATGAGCGCTGGGTTTTACAGCCCATAAAATAATGCTCAACCCAAGTGTTAACAACGGTTAAACCTGGAGGTTCCTTCTGTGGAAAAACAAGTTTCAAAAACAGAAATATCGGAGATTTTTCTGGCCCTCGCCTTGTGTTGTTTTGCAGCAAAGTGAGAACAGGGGAGGGAACACAAAACATAGCTCTGTGAACATGGTCAGCCTGCCAAGTGACAGATTTGTTTGTGCGGCCCCTTGTGTCACTACAGCTCGTCCCCGTCCCTCTCAGAGCCATGTTGTGTTCGCACAATTGATTACCTGGCTGGAAGAAACGAGGGAGGGTGGGAGAGGGGGTCTTGGAGAACGTGTGCATAGGAGGTTTTCTCGACTTTGGCAAGCTGTGGACAGCTGGAACACTGGTTCGAGTTTCTCCTCACAGCGAGGCTGAAATTTCAGCCCCTGAAAATCGAGGGTAATAAACGATTGGGGCTCTCAAAACAACCCCTCTTTCTCTTTCTCCCTTTCTCTCCCTCTCTGTTTTTTTTCCCGCCCTTTACGTATTTTCCCTGTCCCTGTGCCGTCGCTCCAGCCTCCGCTGTGCTCTGACAGGCGCTTGCATGAAAGAAAATGTGATTATGTCAAAAGATTTTGCTCCAAACATGATGATTTAAAAAAATAATAATAATATTGTAAAAATCAGCGTTAGTATAATGTTGAATCAGCAGCGTTCAAAGCTGCTCCAGACACGGCGAGGTTCACGTGGTTGGAATTATTCCATGACCGCAGCGGCTGTGTTCCTCAGTCGTCCCGCGGTGTTTTTCAGTCACCAAGGTTTTGAGGAAGCGAGAAGTGCTGATGAGACAGTTGTGTCATAGCACTGGTGCAACTGGAGTGAGTAACAACAGGATGAAGCAAAGCTCGGACATGACCGGGGAAGTGGGAGAAGAATGGAGATGCAGCACAGTTTGAATCATGGTGACAGTAAAGATACAGCCGTAAGAGGTCAAATATGGACGCTGCAACAGCGTTTTAGTCATCCTTCACTTTTCATATCTTTATTTTTGGTATTTTTACATTTAGTGTCACACTAACATTTCAGAACAGCTGTGAGACTAACAGTAAAAGCGACAATGATTCCCCATAAATACACAGATGGTTCCTGCTTGTCTTTAGACTTTTGGCTATGTGAGGATTACTCAGACTTCAAGGATTTCTTTTTCCTGTCAGATCTGGCGCAGCCAGTCAGAAGCAGTTGAGGAAAAGCTGCATTTTGTCTTTTTTTTAAATAAATCAGCTAAGTTTATATTTGAGAGATGATAAATCAACAGTATTTATTTTTACTGCAGGATTGGTTATCGCTGTTCTTTCTTCAACCTCAGACGGGAGGAAAAGGGTCGTTTCGGAGCAGTGGTGCGAACCTGATGGTCTTCATTCTTAGATCCTGGCCCCCAAAAGATTCTACAGCGGTGCTGGAAATTTTATGACTATGTATGTGAGAATGTGTAATTTTATTTTTCATAAAAATAATAGATATAAAATAAGAGAACCCAAACCAAATTGCAAAAAAAGTTGGTAATTTACTCAGGAAAAATATCCAATAAATCTTTGATTTCTGTTCATAATGTGACTCCAGCAGTCAGATTAATTACTAATGAGTCAAACACATCGACAATTTAAATCTGTTTATCTGTATAGAATAGTTTAACCCTTTAAAACCCGAGGTCGCACAGTTTATGCAAAAACGGCCATTTTCGAGGCCTTGCCTGAACTGCCTGCACTAAAACCTCAAAAATGTAGTTTTGGTTCAACTTATCAAACCTGGTCTCAGCAGAGGTTGTGTTCACATATTGTGTTATGATTTAATAGAAGTTCAGAGGGGAAGGTGCATCATTTCAAAGGGACATCCATGTTCAACCTCAATTTGTTTGACTTTATTATTTGAACACATGAACTTTAACCCTTCTCTCTTTGACTGTTTATCATTTTAAGTTCATTGTCTTCTAGCTTTCTTGAGATTTTCTACAGCTGGCATGTTATTTTTTTTAATAAAATGGCCCAGTTTAGATTTCATCATTTTATCAGCAAATCCTAAATCCTCCGTGTCTCACAGACAGGACGATGATCTCATGTTGCATTTAATTGTTTTTCTTTCTGTAAGATCTCCACGCGAATTTCAGCAAACTGCAGATGGGTGCCTTTGGGATGGAGCCGCTTTCCCCACAGACTGGGAACCAGTATGAAACAGGGCTTTGGTTGCTTGATAGTTAAATCTGCATTCCAACGTTACTGTACGTCGTGGACTTTACAGTCTCTCTTGTAAATGAGACACCCTATGTGAGTAAAGGTTAAATAAAAATGATTTGAGCTGTATTTGTTGCTTGGACCCTCCTTGGCAGGGAAACAAGGTCTTGAGTTTCCTCTGTTTGTACACATCTGACTCTTTTGTTTTTTAAAAACATGCTCTCTGGGGAGCAGACTTTGACAAATCTCTGTTTTTTAAATGAAACGGGGCACCCCGTCACACCTGATTGTCATCCCACTGATCTAAAACACCTGGCTCTAATTCCCCCTTCACATGAACTGTTAACCTGAGAGCTTCACACACTCACAGATGCTGTATGTACGACTGAGCCATTTTCTGTAACAGAAAAATCATCAGCTGTAATTTATCTGTCCCATTTGTTTTTTAACTGTGCAGCATTTATTTTCTTTTAGGACATGTGAACTCCTGACATTTAAGGTCACGCTTCTGTGGAAATACAAAAACTTCTGATGAGTTCACAAACCTTTAAGCAACACTGTACATTTTATAGCTTTCTTAAGTGCATTAGACACAGGTCTATAATGTCTAGGCTGTTATGTGTTTTTTTTTTCTTTGCTATCTAGTCCCCGGCTTGCCACTCCTAAACCCCCTGCAGTTAATGTGCACAGTATCAGTTTGTGTTTGACCGACTCGTAAACCACTCATCTTCGCATCTCTTCAGAGAGAAAAAAAGTGACCACCTAAATCAGGAACAAAAAGAAGTGGTATTAAGCATATTTTCCCTTCAAAACCCCCTCCCTGACCTGCTGAAACCGAATTTTTATATTTGTTTCAACCAGTGAGTGGTTCCTAAAATAAAAAAACAAAAACAAAGACTTCCCATTTTCTGTGTGCAACTGACATTTTTGGCCACTACAAATCTAAGGTGACTTGTGGCTTAACGGTCACATGAAGGAGGCATGAGCAACTGATCTCTGGAGCAGAGGTTTCAGAGCCCAGCTGTCAGAAAGCTGAGCTTACCTCTCTCCTTACTCAGCAGCGCAGAAAAAAAAACACGCGCTCTTGTCTGTTCATTTCCTCGCTCTTTCTTTGCCCTCCTCCTCCTCTTCCTCCCCCCCTGCTCTGTGATGAATGGAAGGTATGAATTCTCCGCGGCCTCCCCGGGTTTCTCTCTGAGGCCCTCGGCAGCTGAACAAACAACACACTTCAAGGTAAAGGCGCAATCAGGAATTTATTGGAGCCCATGTACGTTTCGGGTATATTTGTATACGGTCCAGAAGCACTTGAGAAGAAACATGGAAAATAGATTTTTGTACAGCAGTCATAACTCAAAAAACAGTTTTTTTTTCTCTCTCCTTTACAAATCTGCAGCTGTAAACAAACCCTTACCAGAATCTAAAAAGCGCCCTTCAGTCCAAGAAATGGATTTTTAATCTATTCAGAAAAATAACAAAAACTCTCAAACGGATCGTTGCTTGGATAAAAACCGAAGCCTCTCACAGTTCTGTCGTTGAACACATGGGCTTGGACTCAGAGGTGGTGGTGGTGGTTGTGGTGGGGAAGAAAAGGCTGTGTTGTTGGTCAAGTCTGGAGGGGTGGTCCCGGTCAGGAGTCAGGCCCAGCTGTTGTGGCCTATTTATCCATGCCACAGCTCCAGAGTTCGTGGCAAAGGGCTGGATGAGCTGGCAAAGCAGAGCATGAAACAGAGAGGGAGAAACAGTCTGGCTGACAGGGGTGGGGGGAGGAAGAGGAGATGGATGAGGATGATGAGAAGCAGACGGAGGGTGTGTTTTCTGTTCTTTAAAGAGGCTATCTGCCTGTGACGCAGGTTGAGCTCTCCAGGTGCATTGTGGGTAGCCTCTGTGAACACATGCCCAGCTTCTTGCGGCTGCAGATTGATCATGGTGGATAACCTGCGGTAGTGCAGCTGTCTGCAGCGGTCGGAGAAATATTCAGACCTCTTACTTTAGCTGAAGAACCCAAAGCTTGCTTAGGGAGAAATGCTAACGCATCGCCAACTACATACGCTTCAAAACCCTGCTGTGGTGGTTAACTTTCAGTTTAGCTTCATGGTTCCCAAGATAAAGGTAAGACTCGCTTAAAGAGGTCATGAGACAAATCTGAAAGACCACTGGATGATAAATGGGAAGGAAAGGGAGGGCGAGCTGTGTGAGGCTTATTTTAGGTGCTTTAAAGTGAATGCTAACAACAGCACGCTAACATACTCAAAATGTCAAAGCAGGAGATTTAGGCCGAATCCCAATGTTCCCCCTACGCACAACCACTAGCCCTAGCTCACTATTACTAGCCCTCACTCATTATCACTACCCCTAGAAATGAAGCCACAAGGGGTTGGGCCTTCGTAA
>JAVQJG010095402.1:0-49749 GCA_036024015.1 Craterocephalus amniculus | reverse complement strand
TTCACAGAGTACACGGTCACATCTGAAGTCGCAAGAAGCGCGTGCTATTTGTTTACAATGATGTTGAATAAACATTTGAAATCGCTCTTAATCTGGTTTTAATTAGCATTGTTTTAATGATCATATTGGACATTACAGCCATGTCTTGAGACCAAAATGAACTAGTAGGCTACAATAGTGTAGTATATTTTCCACCCGAGGCATTAGCGCTGCTTTAAAAAAAAAAAAAGGCCGACAATTCGACAAAAAGTCGACATGAGTGTCCCGACAATCGACAGTCCAAAAACCGTGTCGTTCCCATCCCTAGTTAGCTGTAGTCACAGTCTTACAGCTGTGTGTTATAGATTATATGCTGTGGTCCTTCACTGCACACTGTGTTTTCCAACCAGTTTAAGTTTAGTGTATCATCTGTTGAGTAGAAATTTAGTTACTTTACAGTAGCTCCTTTAAGCAGAGAGATTTGTAAATTGGTTGGTTTACTTGTGTCCTTGGAATACTGACATTCAAATGCAGTTATACACTAAGAAGTCCTGCCTTTCTAGGACCCGGAGTCTTTGAATAGCATTGGAAAAAAATAGTCTGTAAAAAAAAAATCTCACACACAGAACAAAGATCAATACTGGTGTTATCATGCATACCTTGAGAAACAGGCATTAACCAACATTTTTCTATATTGTTTCATGCTCTGTTTTTGGGCACGTTCCTAAAAGATTTAATTTTTTACCTTTTTGTAAACTAGATTTGTTACAAAAAATTAGGTCTCTAATGATGCAATTTAATAATAATTTTGAAAATTTACAGTAGCTACTGTTAAAGATGATTGACGAATATTGATTATACTCCTTTAATATAATTAATAAGTATTTTGTGCTGTGACTTATGTACAGTAAGTGTCATGACCTGAGTAACTTAATATATTTATAAATTGGATTTTTTTGCTGCTGTAAAAAAATGTTTTACTGAGCATTACAGCTGCATAATATATTGACGTCTCATCACAATATCATAATGCAATATCAATATAGTAAAGAAATTTTTACTTCAAATGAGACAAACACAGGTAATATAATAGGTTCTATATTTCTATCTGTGGAAATTCCTTTAAATGTGTGTCTGTTTGTCTTGGTGTGTGTGTGGTGCAAAGGTGCAGAGGTAGATTGTAGCTGCATATGCTAAGCTGAAAGCTGCATCCTTCTCTGCACAGCGCTTAATTATTAAAATGTCTTAGTAACTAAAGGGACACTTAAAGTAAGCATCCTTGTCAAAGCCAATTCTCTATACTGCAGTTTAAAGAAACCATCTCAAACTGCGGTGGAAGAGTTACTGGGTACACCAGGATGCACTTCTGTCATAATTCAAGAAAGCCACTACATCCTGTCTGTCTGTCTCTGTCGTCTAGAGATCTCAACTTCAACAGCTTGATGGTTTTTCCCAAAGCGATAGAGGCTTTGCCCAAACTGAAGGAACTGTGAGTATGCTAATGCCTGCTGAAGTTACGAAGGCTTTTACAATGAGTTAATGTACGTTTAGCTAGTTAAATAATATGAAGAAGTCTTTTTTCTGGCTTTGTCTTCATCATTTGAACTCACTATTAAAAAAATTGTCTGAACATTGATTCCACGACCTTCTTCTTTCAGTGGATTTCACAGCAACGACATTGCATCCATTCCTGAAGGGGCCTTTGAAAACAACCCCCTGCTACGAACTATGTACGTTTTGTGACATACAATATCACCTGAAGACGGACACCACTTAACCTGATTAATGTCCAGGAGATGGTGCCATACTCGCATATTGAATCATTTTGCCCTTCTGCTCTTTCTGCCATCACAGACATCTTTATGACAACCCTCTGTCACTTGTGGGAGCCTCAGCCTTCCAAAATCTATCTGACCTGCACTCTTTGTAAGTCACGCTGTCAGATGCAGCTTTGCTAAAGGCCTTAAATCTGCAGTGATGGAAACATGTTTAAAGACTCTGAAATGTATATTTTAAGTGCTGTTATGCTATGTATACCGACCTTTGCCTTGAAGTTTACAGTGCATATTGTGCTATTCATCAAATGTTTCAGGATGTTGCGTGGTGCGAGTATGATGCAGGACTTTCCCATCCTTACATGGACTAATAATCTTGAGAGTCTGTGAGTGAACATTTATTCTTTGTTTTTCCTGATTGTGCTTGTCTGTTTCTCAGAAGTGACAGTCTTCCTCTCTTTTTTTCCCCTCTTTGTTTGAACTCCAGGACTCTTTCAGGAACCAAAATATCATCATTACCTGCTGATCTGTGTGAGGATCTGAAGTTGCTCCGGACACTGTGAGTTACTTTTCCTCTACCTGTCATATAGTGCCATTGTCTTGGTGAATACTTCATTCTGAGTGGCTGTGGACTATTTGGGCATGCATTAAGGATGGGCATTTAATTGATTTCAATTTATCTGTCAATTGGTTGTGACATCATCAATAATGAAAATAAGTTAGTTTTTTAGTGTTTCTTAACATTCTGTGGGCTTTAGTGTCCTTGTACAGTAGATAGATGAGAAGGTGGGTCAGGGAAACGGCAGTTTTAACCTGGGCTTGCTGCAGCAACAGAATGTAGTGTCTCTCTATGGACGCCCACATGCAAGGTGAACTAAACACTGCGCCCACTGGAGCGTTCAGCTACAACAAAGCCAAATATTTTTCATCTGCTTTCTGTCTGGTCTTTTTGACCTTGAAAGGCAACATTTCCGTGATGGTTTAGTAACCGTGCTGTGCTGATCTGTTACTGCCGCTGCTGCTGAAAACGGCAGCAGAAACATTCCTGCTTCTACCTTTAAACCATAATCGGGAGGCGGAGGCAAGGGGATTCCTTCTGGCTGAAGCTACCTTGAGAGTTACCTCGCTTGTAAAGCAGACTGGGTTTGTGCTGTAACCAGAAGAACTGTGGGATTTAATGCAGAATTTTGTAGCAATAACTGGATGTTTCCCACTAGACTAAAAAGGCAGTTTCTCAGAGCCAACTTTCTTGCTCTCTCTGTTTATTTGTAAAGTGCTTTTCACATTTCCATGCACATACATTGCAACAATTAAATAAATAACAGGAAAAAAACAACAAATCAACCATAAGAACAAAATCTTTTCTGAATGAAATAGTCTTCAACTGCTTTTTGAAAGATGCTCCAGAGTCAACCACATGAAGGGACAGGGGTGAATCCTTCCAGAGTCTGGGGTTATGTTGTGAAAGACCTGGTCTACCTGAATTTTAAAACGAGCTACAAAGAACTACATTCTTCAGTCTGCAGCAGACAGCAAACTCTGTATGATGTTTAATATTCAAATTAAATTCACATTTTCCCACATTCACAGTAACTGGAGTCAAATGTTGCCTGCGTGGATGAGAAATAAACATTTCTGGGTGTTTTACATTGCATTGAATCTTGTCCAGTACTGTCCTTGACTTTAAGTTTACCTTCTGCAAATGTTTATCTGCTTATGGTAATATAAGTTTATCTCATAGTATAAGATCAAGTGAAAATAACAATTGGGTAGTGGATGTAACAGAAGAATATGTATTGGACTATAGGAAAAACCATTTTCATTTTCCCTTTTGTGTAATTAATTTTGCTTTTTATTTATTTATTTTTTTATCAGTGACCTTTCCTACAATGAGATAAAGCAGCTACCATCCCTCCAGGGCTGCATCCGGCTGCAGGAGATGTGAGTGTTGAGGAAATAAGTCATTTGACATAGTGCAGACAAGAATGATGACGCTATAAAAGACAGGTTAACTACTCAGAAGATAATGTGCTTCCTTATAATGTTCAAAATCCTTGTTTCTGATTTGCAGAAGTTTTCAGCACAACCACATTCAGCAGATCGACAGAGACACTTTTCAGGGTCTCTCTGCTCTCCGCTTGATGTAAGTCCTCTAAGTCAGAAACAGTGCAGTAGTAAGAAAGTAAAAACTAATCTTTTATGCCTGCATTGTTTGTGTTTGATGCTATACAGAGACTTGAGCAGAAATGAAATCAGAGTCATCCACAGAGACGCTTTCCTCACTCTCAGTGCACTCACCAACCTGTGAGTAGGACCTGTTATTATTTCACCACCTCTTATCAGACTACGAGCAACACTTAGATAAGTTTGTTCTGCATGCTCTTGTTGCACAAAGCTCAACTTCCTCTGTGTTAAAAATCTTTTGTAGGGATCTGAGTATGAACTCTCTGGCTACAATACCAACAACAGGACTGAGTGCTGTTAGCCAACTGAAGCTGTCGGGGAATCCACAGATGAAAAATACGCTCAGTGCAAAGAACCTTCCCAAACTTCGGTGAGGAAAAACTTGTCTTCCACTGTCAGGTTTACATGTATTTGACAGAATGTAGAAAATTGGCAACAGCAGAGGGTCTCTGGGCCCTTATGGTGTGGTCCACTAAAAAAACAGTGTGGTAACATTGCCTGAAATTTAGTTCAGCCCCCCTCAGTCTTTCTGACAGAGAGCCAGCAGTACTTTGTTCAGTGGGCAACTATAAATCTCCGGTTGTTGTGTCTACAACTGCTCAGAAATGTGGAGTTACTCACACAAGCAGCCATAGTTTGCATTTACCAAACCCCTGCTCTTTAAATAGTGTACTAAGAAAAGACATTAGTGATTTATCCAATATGCAGGGGTATTCAGCAGGTGTTTTCTGCACCATTTCACATGGTAGTACACAGGAAAATGTGTAAATGAATATGAATCTGTTCACCCTCACATTTTGAATTTTTACTGCCTCAGCCATGCACTGTTGTATTGGGGTGTTGTCATGCTAAAAAATAAGTTTGTCAAAGTGTTCCTTTTAATTTTAGAGTTTTGGTGATTTGCTGACTGGAGTGGTCCTTGTTCATTAGTCACCTTTGTCCTCTCCCCTGCGCCTTGCAGGCCTGAAGGAATTCAGCTAGCCAGAAGACTCCTCCCCTCATGGTGAAATGATAACAAACTATTTGTAGTTAGGATGGGTGCAAAGCTAATCTACAGGTTGTGAAATTATCAATCTGGAGATGAACATAACAGGTCCACTTAAAGACAGAAAAACCAGATTTAAACCTTTTCTCTCAAAATGAAAGCCAAGGAAGTTGGTTTCCTTTAATGATAGCCATATTGTCAAATGCCCAAATGTTAATAAAAGCAACCAGTGGAGCCAAAGATCTTTAGACAAACCCATGTCATATTTTTCTGTCTGTATATGTCATTGTGGGCCATTATCAGCATTAAAAGACCTAAGCTAAAATTAAACTGCTATTTTTCTTTCTTTTTAACCTTTTTATTTGTAGGTCTATCTCTCTCCCTTACGCCTACCAGTGTTGTGCATTTGTAGGATGCGAGTCCTTGAGGAGTACTGAGGAAACTGAGATGAAGAAATCTACAGGTGTGAATGCTTCAGTCTGCTTCTGTGGAACTGAATGGTTGACATACCAAGCAAACAAACATTTTTCTTTCTGTTACTGTTTACAAAAGCTGGTGCAGGTATTTTCAGTGTTTATGGCACCATACTGTAGCATGAGTAAATGTTTTGCTCTCTTGGATCTTTTTTTTGTAGTGAATAATCTAAGCTGTTATTTGTAAAAGAGTGGAAGTACACAGAATGTTAAACGTAAATGTAAAACGCTGAGGTTTTTTACCTGTGTGCAACTTTGTCTTTCTGAATGTTTGTACTTGTGTTGTTTTAGGTGGCGAGGATGGGGAACGAATCTCGATGATTATGCATTGCTCACCCTCACCAGGTAAACGGTGATTTACAGCTTTGATTCTGTGTATTCATGTTGACCAAATAATATTCAAAAGCTTTGAAATAATCCAGACATACCCATGTGAAGTAGTGATTTATTTGAATAGCCACATTATGTCTTCATTTAGGAGCCTTTAAGCCTTGTGAGCACCTGCTGGGTAACTGGATGATACGTCTGACAGTCTGGTTCATCTGCCTGGTGTCGCTGGTCTTCAACAGCCTGGTGCTGGTGGTCACTTTCTCTCCCATTCAGCGAGCAGCTGGTCATCCCAACTACCTGACTCCATCTCTGTCCCCAGCTAGGCTGCTGATGGGTCTTCTGGCCCTGGCAAACTTACTCACAGGCTTGTATGTTGGTGTGCTGACCGTACTCGATGCTGCTACCTGGGGATCCTTCGCTGAGTTCGGAGTGTGGTGGGAAATGGGCCCCGGCTGTCGCATCACAGGAGCTCTGGCTGTCTTCTCATCGGAGTGGTCGGTCTTGTTACTGTCGCTGGCGGCCGTGGAGCGCAGCGTTGCTGTGCGGATGATTCTCGGGAAAGCGATGATGTCGCCCAGGAGGAACGGCAGCAACCATCGGCGATGCTTCAGAGGAAACCGACGCTTCGGTGTGGCTGCGGTGCTGCTGGGACTACTTGCTGCTGCTGGAGCCTGCCTGCCTCTGCTGACAGTCAGCGAGCAATCCCCATCTCCTCTCTGCCTGCCGTTCGCTGGTGGAGAAAGTCCAGCTCTGAGTGTGACGGTCATCCTTGTGCTGCTCAATGCCCTGGCTTATCTGTTCACGGCTGCAGTTTACACCCAGCTGTACTGCCACCTCGGCCGGGTGGAGCTGGCGGATCCAGAGCAGACGGGCGCCCTGCGCCATGTAGCCTGGCTCATCTTCACCAACTGCATCTTCTTCTGTCCGGTGGCAGCTTTCTCCTTCGCCCCTCTGTTAACTGGCTCCACAGCCGGTGGCCCGGAGATCGCTAAGTCTGTCACTCTCATTTTCTTCCCGCTGCCCGCATGTCTGAACCCCGTGCTGTACGTGTTCTTCAGCCCGGCCTTCAGAGAGGACTGGCTGCGACTGCGTGGCATTGTAGGTTTGAGCAGGGAGGTGAAGGCTGGCGCAGAAACTCACTGCGATGACAGCGCTGGAGGCTCGGAGCTCACTGACAGAGGCTCCTCCACCCATCTGGGCTTTGACTGTGGCGTGTACTCGCAGCTATGTGGAGAGACAGTTGTATGTGAGCAGTGTGAGGCAGCGCTGCGTGCCAGGACCTGCTCTTCCCCCTCGTCCGCAGTCTGTAGACATTTGGTGAAGTCTCACAGCTGTCCCACCCTCCTGGCTGGAGCTGCAGTGTGCCAGCGCTCGGAGGGCTTTTGGGCGGACAGCGGCACACCCTCTGCTCAGTCAGAGTACGCCGACGAGGGGGACTCGTTTGTGTCAGACAGTTCGGACCAGGTTCAGGCCTGCGGCAGAGCCTGTTTCTGCCAAAGCAGAGGCCTTCCGCTCGTACACTACCCATACAACATACCTCGAGTCAATGACTAAGGACGCCTCAGAGCCGCTTGTGTGCACAGATCTGTCATGTGAATTTAGATTCTCCAAGAGTATAGAATTTTCTTATTTTATTTTTTTCAAATATCACATCAGAAAATGTGCCAACTACCCTTGTAAATCATCAAGCACTTATGTTTGTAATTAATGTGTTAACAGATGCAACCAATCATTTAAAGGGAACTTGGCCTTTTTTGTGTTAGAGATGATCTCTAAATAAAATGAACTGAGCATGTTGTGTTACAAATTGCTTGACAATGGATCTTGCAAACAAATATTTTGCCTCCGGTGCCTGCCTGCCTCATGCATTCAACTGGTTTGATGATGATTATGATGCAAGTGTATGTGAAGATTTTGTGATTTCTTTTTTTTTAGTTTTTCTGTACTCATAAGCTTTTGAAACTGTAATCATTCATTTCATTTGTAGAAATATAACGCTCCTCCACAGCAACAGTTGATCTTATTGAGTGAATGTAAGCTTCAGGTGGTCCGAACCTGTCCGGGCTGAATGCCTTTTTACCCCATCTTGGCTGAGAATGAGAGATAAACATGTCTTTGCTTTAAATTCCTAAGACTAAGAATGTGATAAAAGTAGCAGATATCACTGTTTTAGCAAAAAATGTGCTTGCTGGTTTTGATGTTATTTATTGTTTGAGCAGCAGGTATGGGTGGAGAGGATTTCAGGTGTATGAAAGGTAGCTTTTCAATGATACGTAAACAAGACAATGTACAGTAACATACATTCAGCAAAACAACACCTGTGTGTTGATTTTATTGTGACAGACAAGACACACACAGGTTAAGGTCATTTGTTTGTTCCACTTGTTGTAAAACTTTGGCCTTATTGGTCTTTGTTGCCATTGTTTCGTTTGTGCGCTTGCATGTGTAGCATTTTGTTTTTTCAGGTTTTCTCAGAGAATTTTCCATTTGTCCTTGAGCCAAAACATTCAGAACCATCATTAGAGGAGATTTGATTTTGCCCCGTGTTGTAAAATATTGTTAAAGTTTAATGTGCTGGAATAGCTGAGCATTGTGATAAAAGCTCTTATTTGCTGTTTGGGAAATGAGATGAGAAGAATTGGCTTAGAATACAAGAAAACATGAAGCTGGAGCAGCAGCTGGGTAGCCTAAATTAGCATGAAGGTGTTAAGCTAAGCTAAAGAGCTGCTGATTTTGGATTAGAAATGTGCAACAAAATAGCAGGACAGTTTTTACTCCTTTTTAAAAAAAAAAATATTCTGTGTCAAAACAGAAAAGCATAACGCACAGGATATCCAAAAATTTGTTCAGTTTTTGTTGTTTTTTTACAGCTTCTTATTCTTGTTGAAATAGGTTTCAGCTTTTGAGAAACAACTTAAAACTCATGAATACTTTCCAAGTTAGATGTAAAAAGAATCCCAGTTTTTCTTTTATGTGTGATTGGAAGGCAGCACATGACTGACTGCCAGCTGAGTCAACAAGATGGCTGCAAGTGATGCCAAAAAGCACAAAATGGAACGGTCTAACTAAAGTGCGGGTCATCCAACAGCTTTTATGAAAAGCATCCCATTTGTTCTTGCCCTCATTTTTTTTCTTTGCATTTGTGTGTCTGCTCTAAAGTGACCTGTAAATGTATACATGATGGTAAAAAAAAGAAGTCATGAGGCCAACTGTGGAAATGTAATAGATTGCTTTTTAACCCATTTACTACACTGCTTTTGTTTTTTCAAGTCCAGTTTCATCAGCAGCAGAAGATGTTAATTTCAGTTTGTATAGTGATTTTATTTTTATTGTAAACATCATCAGAAAGCATTAATCTGTGTTAAGGTAAATACATTTAGATCGGATTTCATTCTAATTTCTGACCTGAGGGAGACTGTAACGAAGGCCTGACTTAATGTTTGGTTTGTTGGAGCATGACTGTACACATTGAGGTGGTTACACCCTCAGAGCATGTATCCACAAGTGCACATCATGTGAGTGCTCAGGAATTTAAGAAATGTAGGGAAGCAGTCTCCTCCACCGTTCTGTTTAATTTACTTTGTTTTCATGTCGGTGTTGCCTCAACTAGATGTGTAAATTTGCATCAACCAAAAATGTTAGTTGATTGTTTGACACAAACGATGTCCCATCAGGTGAAAATGTACACACTTTTCAGTGGTTTGGTTGCTTTTGCATTTGTATGTAAATTATTTGAAAAGAAAAAAGTAATCAAGAATGGGATGTTGTATAAGGAAGCTACCTCCTCAACTGTAGTGGTTGCCAGCAGTGCTTTGTAAAAGAGTGTTTCATGTGTCATTCTTGGCTTTATATTCATATATCTGGCTGTACATCATTTTTTGTTATGTGCAAATTCTGGGAGAAATCTATGTACTGTATACTGTGATTTTTTTTAATGATTATTTTTTAACTAAACCATGAACTATGAAATGTTTGTTTTTATCTTTTATAGGTGCAAAGTTGCAAGATATAGATATATAATAGATTATATAAAATATTTCACTTTGATTTCAGTTCAAATTTAAACTTTTGCTTAGTTCTACATGCCAGATATCCCTGTTTTTATTCAATTCGAGTAGGAAATCAATTTAATTGTGAATGAATAAAGTTGAAATATGATTACTTGTGTATTTGTCTTTGTGTCGCAGGCAAACTTTTCTTTTTGATGCAGTTTTACAGTCTCGAAGTTGGAGCATAGCTGATGAGGTTGGGCTGAGGTGCTATATCTTCAAACCGGCCTTTTTATGTGTAGTTTGTTCGTCGTCCACGTGTATGCCTTCTCTCTTGGTACTCTGGCTTTCTCCCACAGTCCAACCTCATGTATGATAAGTTAACTGGAGTAAATTGACTTAACAAAGAGTGAGTGTGACTGAATGGTATTTGTGTGGCTTGTAGCTACTGGGATAGGCATAGTCATGTGTGAATCATGAATGGACCACTAAATGTTCTGGTTGAATGATAGCTCGCATGAAATGGTCCTCTTTATCGTAATGTTCACAATTTGACATTAGACCTTAACACTGAACACATGACAAGTTACTGAGGCATTGACATTTTATGTTGTGGTAAGGCCACCACTGTAATCAAATGCAGTTACGATTACATCACTCTACATTATAAAATGTAATTTCATATTTGCCCTTTTTATCATTAAGTATTTAGATTTGCAAAATATATTATCCATTGTCTTGAGAAAACATTTTATACTGTAATTGAAGGGCTTGTTAAAAAAAATAAAAGCTACATGGGAAAGACTGGAATCATATGTATTTGGAGTTAAATTTAGAATTTTTCTTTTTGTGTACATTCATCAAGGGGTGCAACAATGCATGTAATTGTATATTTGTTCAATACAGGTACATACCAAACCATGAGCACTGTGTCCAGAAATACAAATTATTTCATGAACTTGTTCTCTGATGGTATCAGTGTTGAAAGGTCAGAAGATCTGCGTTCGACTACTCAGCCTAGCTTGCATCATGGAGCACATACACAAGACATTTATACATTTATTATTTTGTACTTTTGGCAACATTTAATCAGACTTTACTTTTGAGTTTAAACAAGTGTTTTTTTAAGTATTTGTATATTTGTATGTATGTATATATCTATATATATACATAGATATATACAAAATCAGAGGACTTATGCTTGGTGACCTGTCCAGACGCTATAATCTAAGGCTGTATTTCTGTTTACTGAATAGCTGAGGAACAGAATAGCAAATCATTCTTCAGAGATAATGTGGGTTTTATTGTATTGCTTTTATTGATTATACTGTGGAACAGGTCATGATGCTGGTAGTTTCTTTTGGCAGAAAAACAGTCAACATGTTGAAGTCTACCATCACTAATATAAGTAATCCATAATCTCTTCTGTCACAGCTCCTCTCTCTTCTTGGCATCTTTCTTTTCTTCTTTTGCTATTTGAGCTGCAAGTAAAAGAAAGACATCAAGACACGAAAAGACCCCCAACATTAAGAGTTATTACAAGCTGTACAAACCATGCAATCAACCAGGAATGGCAGTGTATCATCTGGGATGATCCAAAGAACAGAAATTTGTTACAGGGTTGATCTCTGATGTCATGCTAGTAGATGTAGATATCACATCAGCGGTGTTAATTCAGCTGTTCTGATCACTTTTTGGGTTTGCTGTCTATGTACTACAGTGAATTAAGTCATGAAAATAAAATTTTCTTACACTCGATAAGCTTTATTGATTTGCTGTAACATTTAACATTGGTTCCTCTTTCAGTGTATTTGGTCCATATCACAAACATTGTATTTCTATGAGCTTTTAGAATAATTGGAAAAGATGTGTTCAGCTGATTGCAATCTGTAAATACGGCAGTCGATGTCACTAAATTACATTGAAGAACACTGCTATCAATTTTCTGAATAAAAAAAAGAGAAGAATTTTTTATTTTTTTTAATCAAACACAATGTGGATTAAAAAGCATAACTGGATAATAATTTCACGCATGTTCACTCCTTAGAATATCTTGACCTCATGACTACCACCTTTCACATTTGTGTTTATTTTCTTAAGTTTTAGTATTTCCAGGTCTGTAATTCCCCAGTGATCGTTTAGAGATGATCTGAGAAAGAACGTGAAAAATAAACTGGAAATTGAAAGTCTAAAAGAAATGGTGACACATCCACTTTGCAACACCCATCAGGATACTTACAGCGAACCTCCAGCTTACACTGCACTGTGTCCTCCCCGCTGTCGTTGACAGCCTTGCACATGTACACTCCTCCATCGAACGGACAGGGCTTACGGATCTCCAGCGTCAGCACGCCTTGCTTACTGAGCATCCGGTACTTGGCTTCATGTGAGATGTCCATTTTGTTTTTGTACCAGGTCACTTTGGGCTAAGACAGGATGTCAAAAGAGAGTTGGGAAAATTTTGGCTTGAAATTAGACAATCACTTCCTACTAATAGTCATTTATGTGTGTGGGAGGGTTGAATGTTTGGTTAAGAATGAACTCTCTTAAAAATACGCACATTAATATAGACATTTTTTGTCTTCAGTCAGGTTGGATACATTTTTTAAACACAAACATCAAACCCATGAAAGGACATTTGTGACTTGAAAACTGGATTCTTTTGCTGATTTGAGGTCAATTATGTATATGTCTGACTAATACAGAATGTCACCTTGTTAACTACTTTAAATAAAATAACACATTTTATTATACTAAATGTTCTGCTAACCACAGTGATGGCTTCTGTGTGGTGACTCCACTGACCTTTGGTATTCCCCGCACTGCGCAGCTGAGGGTGGCGCTGTATCCTGCTATGATGGAGCGGCTCACCAAAGGATGCGTAAACTTTGGAGGTTCTGAAAAATCATGCTCCTTATAGGAGGGAGCCTTGTACATGATACCTGAGGAGACAGTCATGCTTATTTTATTTTGTTCTGTTACACTTGAAAAAAAACAAAAAACTTTTCAGTTTTTACTGATTAGATCCCACCTGTTTTCAGGATGTACACACTGTCCTTTGTGGTGCAGGGATCAGGACTGAGACCAACCAGGTTGATGGAAAAGACCCGGAAGACATACTCATTCCCCATGATGAGGTCCGACACAACACAGTGTGTTCGCCTGTACTGGTCGTGAACTGTGTACCACTCCTTCACGAGAACCATAAAAAATACTTCAGAGTCAAGTTTTACAATAGCTACAATAGTTTCACTTGTTCAGGTGGGACACAAATCAATGAATAACAAATCATGATAAATGCAAATTCTTTCAAACGACAGCAGGACAGGGTCAAGAACAGACTTCTATACGGGCTTTTGATTGATGCTCCTCCTAGTAGGACCAGCAAAGTTGCGCAAGGAATGTGACTGTACAGGTCTGAGGTTTTACATACTAAAACATTAAAACAAGCAACATATTGAACTGTCTCATTATTTACTGAACAAAAAACAAACAAAAAAAGCTGAAGCAGTGTGTGAAAAAACTAAGTGCAACCACGTTTCATAAATTATATGGATTATCACTTATAGTTAAAATTTATGTGACATGAGTGTCACATCCTTGCTGGGAAGTTTTGGATAACGCTTTTAAACGGTGCTGCAACTCATTGAAGTTTGCAAGCATTTGTTTAGGGACAGCTGATCCAGAACTGGCCTTTGACCAGGCCGCTGCAATTCTCGATTCTTTTTCAACAATTTACAGTAGGTACATATTTACGGGCGTGCTTGGGATCTTTGTCCTGTGCATGACCCGATGTCAGCTGAACTGCAGATAGCATCATATTTGACTCTTAGATACTGGTACTAACCCTTTTAATTATAAAACCAGTGAGAATGTTCTTAGTTTTTCACACACTGCTTTTTCATGTAGTTTTTGTTTTAATAAGAACTAACACTGTGTAATGTCATGTTATTTATATGAGGCTGTATTTACCTTCTTTTAGGACTTGGAAATAGAGTACTTTTATTCTGTCCTCATGTCTTATACGTTTTAATGAAATTGGAGTAAAAAAAAAAAATTATAACATAATTTTTAATCACTTTTGATGAGTTTTACTTATATATGTTTCATTGTTTCGTGTGTTTGCTTGCTGTTAGTGAGTAAAACCTAAAAAGGCCAACACAAACTCAAAGCAGTCTTAACTGAAACCATTGTTTCTTCAAGCTGATTCAACCATGGGAAAAACGTATTTAACCCTTGTTTAACCAGGAAAGGTCCCATTGAGTTACAATAACTCTTCTCACAGGGAGTCCTGGCAAAAGAAATATCCACTTACTTTCATAATCAAGCTGAAACTGAGGGAGTTGTGTAGCTGTTCCCAGTTCAGTTTTCAGGCACAGCAGTGAAACAGTATATGGCCAAATTTTAAATGCATTTGCCCTCCTGTACTTTTATCTCTGACATGTAACAGCCACACTGTTATTGGTAACATGATGATCAACATCTCCAAGCTCAGTATGTTGCAAGTGAAATGAATTTGATCTAATAATGACCCTGGTGAAACATGAGCCATCGGCCATGCTGGCTGGGGAACAATGACCCTGCGTCATTGCACAGACGATCCAGACCAGGCCAAGGCTGTTCGGATAAGATTAGGACATTCCTGGGCTACGTTGTCTCTGGAAGCTTGAGGGGGAAGAAGTTGGCAGTTAGAGCTCTTGCCAAAGGCCTTTAATGCATCACTACTGGCCCACAGAGGAGACTGCATGCTCAGCATTGGCTAATTACAGAATAGGTGTCACAAGGGAGGCTAAAATACATGTTGTGCTTGTGCTGCATTCACCTCGCACTGTCTCAACCACTAACAGAGACCCAAATATGCCAAAATCAATTTAGGGGGGCTGGATCACAGTGGAGCTGCAATCCCATGGTTCATCACTATGAAGACGAGCTTTTTTCTCAGTGAACAATTACAAGCTGGACTTGATTTGGTTTACAGTGTGTATTTATGGTGCCAGCCTGCCACATGTATATTTCACACCTTGTCATATTTCTGAGCAATAACTGAGGTTTCTCTGTGACAAGTTTAGTTTTGCATTCCCAGTTATACATTTTGTGAAATAAATATGCTCTTTGTTATGACTTACAAGCTCTGTTTTATTCTATTACTACACATCCAGCTTGGAGAAATGCAGTTTTACTTTGCCTGAATGACAGTTAAATTAATTTGGAAACATTGAGAGTGGGTTAATATTATCTTTGAAGCTTTCTCCCTGATGTAATATGGTCCCAAAGTTTAGCAAAGTTTTGTTTAATTGATCCAAATAAATTAAGTGTCTTTCACATGCACTACAACAAGCTATGGGATACAGTAGAGTCTCACCATGGTCTTCTTGTCGGCTTTCTGAATGGTGTAACCAGTTATTTCACAGTTCCCGTTGTCCTTTGGCGGCTTCCACTCAAGCGCAACATTGAAACCCCAGGTATCCACAATCTTCAGAGCCTCTGGAGGCCCTGGGAGATCTACAAAGGAGAAATACCTTTGTAAGGATTAATGGCATCAGTTTACATCCGAGAATGTATTTATCTTCATGCCTGCCCAGAAGGAGCTGAATGTAGTCAGTAATGCATACCAACAATCTGCAGTGTGATTTTTGATGAATCTTCTACGTTTTCAATCTGGACCTGGAGGTCATACTGCCCCGAGTGCTTTCTCTCGGTCTTACGGATGAAGAGGATTGTGTCTACTTCGCTGTTCCTCACACTAGCAAATGTGGGGTTCAGGGGCTCCCCGTCTTTGCTCCAAATCACCTTTGGCCTTGGCTTACCCTACAAAACAAGACAAGGCATATACTGTACTAAGGTAAGGTAATGTACTTTTGCTTGCATTTTTAGGCAGGAAATTCAAAAGATTTTATGGATAGGAATACAAAAAATACAATTATGACACAAAAACCCAAGAGTAAAATGTTAGTGTTGTTAATAGTTTAACCAGTTCAAATAAAAAAATAGATAAATAAATAAATATAATAAAGTAAAATAAAATAAAATAAAGAGTTTAAGCAGGTGGTTTATATTTAATTGTACCTGGAATGGAATCACTATGTTTACGGTGTCTCCGACTTTCTTGATAAGAGTCTGGCGGAGATTTCTGGGAAGCCAAATTTTTGGGCGCTCTGTAAAAGAAAAACAGGAGAAGACCCCGAGACGTAATGCAGGGTGATTGTGGGCTGAATTCTAGACTTTTGTTAAAATCCCAGATAAATCACTGAATGAGCAGGAACTTTCTGAATACTTACGCATGATCTCTCTGATGGTGACAGGTTGAGCCAGAGTGGCAGGAGCGCTGGGCCCTGCCATGTTGTAGGCTCGCACACGAAACTGCAGTTTGTCTCCCGTGGTGAGATCTTTGATCGTAATTGATGTCCTGTCAGTAAGACCCTCCATCGCTGGGATCCATTCATCAGCTGCCATCAGAGCATGCAAAAAAATGAACATAGAACATTTTTCTTGTTACACTTAAACCAAAGTTAAAATACAAATTTAATACACGAGTTTATCATCTGTTTGGATATTGATTTAGAGAAATAGAGACATAGATGGACATCAAACAAGATATTTTTTTATAGCTTATGATAATCTTAATGTCCCCTCCAAGCTGTACATTCGGATCAAATGTGGTGCTTCACAGCAATTAACTCACTTTTTAAATTACATGTTCTATAAAAAAAACTAAAAACACCTTCCTTATCAAAAGCATGCAGGCATCTGGCTCCAGCACTTACTGCCCTCCTTGCAGTACTCAACCCCATAACCCTCGAGCGCAGCGGCCCCGATCCTGTCTGGAGCCCGCCACTTCAGCGTGATTGAAGTGTCATTGATGTCATCCACGCACAATCCAATGGGCTCACTTGTAGGAGCTGAGAGAAAACAGAGGGCAGATAAACAGCCATTTAGGGCAGTTATAATATTGATGCAATAAATTCTGAGTGAACTGCTCAATAGCTTGATGAGCTTAATGGGAAGTTATGGAAAATCTAATTAAGAAAGCTGCCCACAAAGGTTTACAAGAGGAAACATGTCTGTCTTTGCCTTACATTATATACAGAATACATGATTTTATAGATTTCATTTAAAGACTAACTTTATCAGCCACTATCAAATGAATAATGTTGATTTATTTAATTCAATAACTTCCAACCCTTTAAGGTCTTGTTCAAACAATTAGGTAAAGCAAATTTTATCAGGTACCCAGCTGAGTCATCTCTATCTCTGCCAAATTAGATATGCAGAGTTGAGGCAAATTGTGTGTATATGCACTTAGCCACATTTTAAAACTTTTGTCTTAAATAAGTGACTCCTAAACAATTGATTTAGAAAAACTGATTTGGAAAATGCAAAGGAGGAATTTTCGTTTGCGTTTTCCCTTGCAGTGCAGTCACTAAAAGGTTAATATCTTTGTTTATATATACTGGACACAAAGAACTTGTTTTTATCATTTGACAAACAGGGCTACGATTCTCTGTCACGCGTACAGCTGTATGTATATGCGTGTATGTCTAATCAAATATATGCATATATGTATATGGGATTTTCCATCAGGGGCACTATTGTAATGCACATTACTACCCCATAATGTATAATCATTTATTGGGCAGGGAGGATAAAATAAATAAACAAATATCTTGAAAAACCCTTGACATGATGAAGTCACATGTAGCACCAACAGCAACATGGTTCAAAATACACACAGCTTCCAATATAACATATATGCAGTCTCTCCGTACACAGTGTGAGACATGACAACATTAGACATGGATGGAAACTCAACCAACAATTCAACATTGATGGTGCAGATGCTCCATCTTAGTGGCCACCTACTGTGTTCTTTCTGCAGACTAAAAGTCAGACATAGAGGCTTTAAAGCTCACTTGTTAACACATCTATGTCCTGGTGAAACATATAATACTGCCTTCTCAATATTTTTACCACATCCTAAACAACACTTCAAGCTTGTGTATTTTATCTGCCAATGATAACATGGATCCTAACAGTTGAAGGAAGAAATGGTTTAACCCTCATCCTCTATGATCTCCATTTTGCTCCTGCCCTACATCCTGGACATCTCCTCTTCAGCATGTGGACAGTAGGGTTTTATTTTTATTACAAGCATTAACTGGGCTTTTCAAAGCTAAGTAATATTCTTTTGAAATAAAGCAAATAAAAAAACATAAAATAAACAAATAGTGGCACTGGTTAAAACAAAGAAATCCATGTAAATGTAACAAAGATGGTTAAAATGAAGCTGCATTGGAAATGACTGCCGACAAATCTAATGGTCTGAAAAAACTTGACAATCCAATGGAATTATAACATTTATCAGTACTCATTCAACTCAAGTTTTGAAACTTCAACAACTACAATTATATTTTTCAGGCAGTGGCAAGCACAATATCAATGCCTTATAGTCAGTTTCAGGGCATTTTGTTACTTTTAATATCTGTTCATTTTAAGGTGGAACATAAACATCAGGTAACCAAAAGTTCACCGCTGGACTGACTGAAGTGCTTTGCTATACTTTGCATCCCATGGTGATAAAATGACATGACTTTAGTGCACATGGAAAGACTTGGGTTCATTGGTCGCATCACACGCAATGCTCTCAGTGGAGGGTGCCCAAAGCAAACCAGTTACAACACACGTACAGCACAACCCGAAACACCTTGCTTTGTTGGTAAGTGCTGAAAGGAAATGATTCTTTTCAAGAGACAAGCAACTTAAATAACTAAATACTTTCGCTCCTAAAGCCACCCAGTAGGATTACCTTGCACTGATTGATTTTCGTCAAAGTCAAGTTGTTATTAAATTATCAATGCAGCTTATCTTATGAAAAATGAAAGCCAAATGTATAAAGTGTCAAGATGAGGTGGACAGACTAAAACGTAATCAAAGCTGTGGTCTTCCTTAACGGCAACACGGGCCCATGATAATCCATGTTAATTTGGTGAAAAATACTACTGTCAGGTTTTTCATTCCTTACTCAAGCACAGTGCACACTCCTAAGCACCAAAGGGGTGCGCTGTAGTGCACAAATGAAGAATACTATTGATTGAAATAAGGATCTCAGTGTTCCTGTGAGGTAATATTTAGTCAAGCGCAGGTTTTTCTTTGAGATTGCAACTATCTGTTGACAACCTGTCGAGAGACAGAAATGTGTCAAATTTGAGTTGTTGCTTTGCTGTCATGAAAGCCATGCGCCCTGTCAGAAAACAGGCTAAGTATAAGGTGTGAGCAAACGCTAGGATTGCCTGTCAAAGGTCAAGGTTTTCCAAAGATGGAGAAGCTCCCTGCAGAAAGGATTGGTTTGTAAGTAGCTCAGAGTACTCTAAAGTAAGGATGCAGAGCGCAGATCAGGAATTTACTCAGACACGTTACTAAAAGCAAGATCAAAATGACCGTGTGAAATCTTGAAGCACAATACTGAAACATGAGTTGCTATGTATAAACATCTAAAGATAAACAATGCCTACTGCAGACTGGTTGGGGCTCTGGCTCAACCACAGGCTCCGCAAGGGTCTCTTCTGCCGGGGGTGCAGCTTCCTCTGCTGCTGGAGTCTCACTTTCAGCTGGAGCTCCCTCATCTCCACCGGGGGCTGCCTCTGCACAGGGATCTGCTGGTGGTTCGCTACTGACTTCTGGCTCTGCTGGTGCCTCCAACGGAGCTGGTTTTGCTTCTGCTGGTGCTTCCACTGGAGCAGATTCTTCTTCTACTGGCACTTCCACTGGCTTGTTTTCTTCTGATGGCTTCTTCTCCGCTGTCTTTGGGAGCTTGGGTTTTGTCATTGTGTGCTGCTGCTGCTGATTGTGGCTGCTAGACGTTGGTGTCTGATGTCCTCTAAGCTATGCTCTCATCCTCTAACTGTCTCTTGCTTGCTACCTTTTCTTTAGTAACAACAATGCGGCAGTAGCAATGAACACCTCTATGTTCAGCGGTCGGTCAAAGCAGAGTTCAGTAGTTCTAGCCATTATTTATAGAGGTGGATGCCATGGATAGTTTCCTAATCAGCTGTCTTACCAGCGATAGGCCATCTGGACACAGTGATGCTACAGTACCTCTTAAATCAAGCAGAGAATAACGCAGTAGTTAAAAAGTCTGTAACTAAATGAGATACAATCGATAGCTCATCCCCTGATTTACAAGCTACAGTCATAGAGGACAGAGAGAGCTGAGCTTTCTGCCAGACTTAGAAGCTGCACACGTTTCACTTTGTGATTCATTCAGAATCAAAAAGAAAAAAAAATCTCTGTGTTCAGTCTGTTTTTTTGGGACTTTCATCCCTGCATATTCACATATTTAGTTGGCAAATATCAAAACATTTGGATGCAACAGGACATGATTTCTCCAGTGTTTCCTTTAACCGCTGGTGAAGATAACATGAGATAGTAAAGGAGACTCAACAACTGGCTTATCAGTGAGGTAAAGTGAATTTCCATTAGCGAACACTGGCGATGTTTTGGATCCTGTGTTTTTGACAGATAAGTGTTGGATCAGTGAATGCAGCATTATTCTAGATCTTTGCCGTTTTACATTAGGTGGGATAGCGTTACTCAAATTAACAGAATGACATTTATAACACTCTTCTTCCCAACTCTAACACATCCTTGCTCTTTGCGTACTTGCATGTTATATGGGGAGTGGCAAACGGGGCCATCTGAGTGGCTGGTTTTGCTGTAAACTGTGGCAGCTCGTTCCTCGGATTTATTACACTTTATTACCAATGCAGGTAACACACACACACACACACACACACACACCCACACACACACACACACACACACACACACACACACACACAAACACACACACACAAACATAGTTTTTTGGGGGCGGGCTGTGTACTGGTGGGTGGGGCTGTTTGGGTAGGCAGGGCTGCCACATCGGTGAACTAGGGAAGTGAGGGTGGGTTGGTGGGTCCTCTTACAGTACACCCCTGTTTCCCTGGCTCTACATGCAGAGGTCAGATAGAGGAGTTAGTCTTGCTCAGGATGTGATCCAAAGGGGGAGGGGTGGTCCTCCTTAGTGTCAGTGACACATAAATCACTGAACACAAATAATTTGTTACGTGTTTATGTTCATTAACATAATTGCTTATACAGTTCTAAGCTGTTAAATTTCAATTCACAATGTCAAAGATTTTATGCATCGACTTCATGAAATAAAATATTTCATTAGTTAAAATGTGAAACTTTTACTATTACCAAAACAGCCAAAAGATGAATTTAGCCACAAATGATTTTTGACTGTAAGTTTAAAAACAGTTCCCAAGTCTCTGACTTTTCCATAAACTGTTTCACCTCAACTATCACTGACGAGTGTCAGGATAAAGCTGCTTAAGCACACAGTGTTTATGTAAATGTGAAAATATGTTCATATTTACATAAACATTCTTTCTTCCTCAAAACTCTGCGTGACAGTGATGAGTCACAGCATCAAAGCTGTTCATCAAACTGTCACCTAATCCATTGATTCGTGTTGGACAGGTTAATCTACTTTCATGTGCCGGAAGAAGATAAAAGCAAAGAGGATTACGGTCTCAATATGGTTTGTGAAATTATTGCAGAAGGAGTGTTTGTCGTTATATCAGGTAGAAAAGTCCACATTTGAAGGCTGGGAAGTTTGGGATTACACTCGGTTGTGTTCACTTGTTTAGTTAAGGTTAATGATTATGGCCTGCCCTAGACAATCCTATACCATCTGCAGACAGTCAAAAGCCTCTGACTTACAGCTGAAAAATCCCATTTAATTTACTAAAGAATCACAAATGTAGTGCAGAGACCTAAAAGTATCCTCTCTCAATCTATGTCTTTCTGTCCATATACAAAAGTGTTTATTTGTACCTATTCGTCCTTCTTTTTTCAGATTAATTGGGCAACATATCCATATGCTAACCATCAATCTAAGTTACAAATGATGGAGATGTTCTTCTTAGGTATTTGATCTGCTGAGTACGCTGCACTAAGAACAGCCTAAAGGCAGATTTTCAAAAACAAGCACTGCATCTTGGGTTGAGTCTGGATAAGAAATATAATGATCTCACAGATATCCTAAGCCCTCATCAAAATTCAGCTATTGTGTTGGAAATATTCAATAAAATGTAACCTTCATCTTTAAACTGGTAAACTTTAACAGTGTGTAAACTTTCCCTGTTTGTGGGTTGGTAATGTAGGTTTAAGCAGCAAATAAAGATAAACAATAATAAATAAATAAATAAATAATAATCAAAAAATAATTAAAAAAAAAATACCCCTGGTTTTGCTGCCAGGATTTCAGTCCTGATATGGTCCTCCTGTCCATAACGGTTACCATAGAATACTAAACTCACCAGCTCTTCTCTACCAGTTTGAGCCTTAAACAAATTAACAAGATTAAAACGATTTCTGGGATTTCCTCATTATTAGCAGACAGTGTTTGCACTCCACTGTGTTAATTCCTCTTGTCCATGTGATCATGTAACACATGTACACACAAACACAAACTCATACCCTTGTGATTGATGACACCAATGCATGCACAGTTTATATTTCTCTACTATTTGAAAGCCACATGCTTGCATTATGACAAACAGAGCAAACATGACTCCCATCCCGTCATGACCACAATTCAAACAGACCTCATAACCTGAGTGAAACCTTATGCTGACTAAACCAGGCATGACCCAACTCCAGAGACAGCACTGTCTGCCTCTGCACCTCTGACAAATCATTAAAAAACCCCTGCATGACACCTCAATGAATAAAAATAAGTTTGCTTATTTGTTACAGTGATGAATGCATGCTCTCCATGTTACTGTAAGTATTTTTCAACAACAAACAGCAATCTTTGTTTAACATGTAATGGAGTGGACACAGAACCATTCAAAAGTGTTGCTCCACCCCTCAATTATTCGTATTTTTCTTCCAAGTAGCTAAAGTTTGCAATCTGCTTTTCTGAACGACTTTCAAAGGGCCTTTTTTTAGATATTGGCTGTTTTTGCTCTGTCACTTCCTTCCTCGTACCTGACTATTTTCTAAGAAATGGTTTAATGTTTTACGATATCTTTGATTTGGATTTTTTGTTTTTTTAATCCACATGACACGGACCTCTGAATAATTCATTAAAAAAGGGCAGCTTGTTGAATACATCTACAATACTCAATAGCAATGAAGGATTTTTATCTGATTTACTTCTAATTGATATTGTTGAGCACAAAAAGTATTGCTGTACCATGTAAGCAATGAAAACTCACGGACTTGGTTATGGCTTAACAAGCTAAGAGTTATTTGGTCAAAATTATGCTTTTATGCAAAAGGATATAATATTAAGTTTTCTGAGATATTTGCAGAAAATAATTATTTCTAATATGGATGGCTGAGATAGTAGAATATTTTTCGGTTATTCTTTTCAGTGCATGGTTTCACTGGTGTTAAAGAGAAAACAAATTACCAAAACAACTGGTCAGTAGCTAATAAAGTGCTGTCAGAATGGATTGACATATTAACATCGAAACTTATTTATTTATAGGAAAAGCTGTATTTCAACAATTACACAACTTCCAGACACTAAATAACTGTTTTGATGTCTTCCAATCAGGTTTTTGGCCACACCACAGTACTGAGCCTGCTCTAGTTAAGGTCTTTAATGACACGTTTGAGTACAGATAGCAGAGACATTTCATCCTTTCTTCTTTGAGGGTTTCTTTTTTCCGTTTTTATCTTATTTAAAAGTTACTTACTTAAAAGTTTGCTTTTAATATTACTGTACTCAATACTTCTTATTCACCTCGCTGTTACGCTTCTGATGTTTTATGCAAAGCACCTTGATATGTCTGGTAAACAAAATGTGCTATACAATAAACTTGCCTTGCCTTACTGGTTGTGGCTCAAAATTTTACAAACAGCAAATAAATGCATATGAAACAACCACCTCTGATATGAGGTTACTATTACTATGTAATCCGGAGCAATCTTTTTCTTTTATTTGAGAGTGTTTCCCTTGTTTTTATGCTTTAGGTTTTCTGACTTCTGATAGACTTCAATCGGTCCCAGACAGTTATTTTCCGCCTACGTCTGTTGCTGCCATGGATACATGAAGAAGCGGACAATGACGTTCCCTGTTTGGGTCGGGTTATTCCAGTTGATTTCAACTATCATGTATACATGAATAACTGCTCACGTATGTAAACGGTGAATTCTGAAAGTTTCAGAAATCTGAATATTGACCTTAACCATATTCATGGCATGTAAACATAGTCAAAGTTTTAACTGCCAATGAAGTTGATTTATATAAGGATCAAAAACCTTGTAGTCATGAATTGTATCCAGTGCCTGTATCTCAACATATTGTCTTATATGCTTTCTTTTAGTTATGTTCTAACAAATATTTCCTGTTTACTGGCAACATATGAAGAAATAAGAGGCGACTTGAGGCTGTTGCAGTTCTGTGTATGGTTTCTGACTGTAGTATGTTGGATATGAGCTTCTTGGTAGAGACTCACCAACTGGAACAAATGGCTGTGAGGCAGGACTGTGGTGAGACATGCCGATGCCATTGACAGCATAGACCCGCATCTCATACGGCACACCCTCAATCATGCGCTTTGCCTCGTAGGTTGTTCCAGGGTAAGGGTCAAAGTTCAGTCTCATCCACCTGTAGCTCCTCAGCTTCTTTCTCTCCAGCACATACCCTGAGAATTCAAAGGGCAGCACATTACACAGAAAATTACGTCATTAGCAAATTCTGCTGAGAATATACCAACTTAAATTTCTTTCTTTTGTTTACCAATTATTGGTTGTCCACCATCAAACTTAGGGGGCTCCCATTGAACAATGCAAGAATCTTCACCCACACTGAGGATTTTCGGAGCTTGGGGAGGATCAGGAACATCTGATAGAGGGAGACAGTCGTCATTTAAAAAATAATTACGTTTTTTTTTTTTTTTTTATTCAAAAGGTGAAAAGAATACTGTCTTACCCACAACTTTCACATTTATATCAGCTGTGTCTTCCCCGGCGGGGTTTCGCACCACAACAGAGTAAACCCCTTCGTCCTGCCTCTCTGCCCCCTCAATAGTGAAGATACAGTGACCTTTGGTCGATTCCACATGGGCCCTACCGTCTCCTTCGGAGATGACCTGCACAATGAAAATCAGAGATACCGGACTCCTGGGGACTGAAATTGTCTTTGGGGAAACCTTTAGTGGAGTGTTGATGCACAAAATAAAGATGCTGCTCCTTCACATACAAGCTTCCTTTCATATATTGAGCATGTCATGCTGTTCAATATATGTCAAACAACTCTGTACATCAGCATGCAATTCAATTACTATATATAATAGAGCATTTTTTCTTTTATATGCCTTTTGCCTTCTTTTTTATTTCCAATTTTCTGTTTAAAAGGGCTGCACAGTCATATGCAAACTTTCCCTTTATGGTAGCGTGGGTTGGATTTCATATCAGCTGTGTTATATACATATATGGTGTCTTCCTCTTTGTGTGATGGATAGTAACTTATCTTTAAAATAACTCTATTTCCAAACTCTGCTGTATTTGCTGTATTTGTTGATTTCATGTAAGAAAATCTTATTTTTTTCACCTAAAAATGCAGGTAATTTTATAAAGTCAAATTATGAAAACATACTTACTGTTCGGTCTGATGTGATCGCTGTCTGTTTGAGAAAAGATTCAGAACATGCACTTACCTTCACAACGAGGATGGTTACTGTACTGCATGCTGTTTGTATCCTGCCCTGCTCTCAGTGCAAAACAACGCTCGTGCAGTGATAGCTGATGGAGAGGGTGCCTCGCCTTTAGTTGTTTAAATTTAATAGTTGCTTTTACTGCATCTTATTTTCTTTTCTCCACAACTGTGAAACATCAAATCAGGATCTGATATTATCAAAGTGTTTTGAGAAACTTGCAATTTTTAAATTAGTCTTCTCCATCAGCAACATTTGTACAACTAATGCACAATTGTTCTGAAACCCATTTTCCCAAAATGTTGCTTTGCAAATCATTTACATGTTCTATAGCAGATCGAGAGAAATGTGTTATTTTTGGAAAAAATTTGATCACTGAATGCAATACTAAATAGTGTTTTTAGGGATGCAACAATACCACGTTTTTCCAAACCAATACGCTACTGATACTTGAATCTGAGTACTTGCCGATACAGAGTACCGATACCAATACTTCTACCGAAAAAAAAAGTAATTAATTGGAAGACTCTTCTCTGCTTTTTACAACCAATAATCGTGAAATAAATAAAAAAATTAAATATAAATAAAAAGGAAAACACAACTATAATTTTAAGTGAAAATAAACATTGCGCATACTAAATCAACTTTAACAAGTGTGAGTACAAGTTCTTCAGAGCTGTATCAGTAAGATATCGATAATGGTATCGGTACTAATGCAACCCTAGTTTTTTTTTGTTTTTTTTAAAGTTGAAATGGGAGAAGATGAAAAATACTAGCAATGAACACTTGGAGGAATATAGTGTTAATGCAATGAATTTATTTTGATCATTTATTTTGTTATTCATTTTTAACCCTTTTCCAGGTTTCCCTCCATTTCAGAGACAACACAGCTCATAATATCAAGCCAGCTCATGCAACAGCAAAAGATACAAATCAAATCAAGTCATTGGAGGAAATAAATAAAGGAAATGTTTCTTTATGTAAATTTACAAATAATTTGGGAATTTTATTATCTGTTGAATTTGGTTTCATATAAAGTTTCTGTGAATTTTGAAAAATCCACAAAATTAACACACAAAAGCTCGAACTAAATGCTTCAGATCCATGTGTACTGCATTGCATTGACATAGGTTTCCAATCTTAAACTTAAAACTCCTGACTCGTTTAATGCCACACTGAGATTTTTTGTGATTATTTCTGGGACCATCATTGGCCTGGATCTTCCCTGGGCTGAGAAACCACATTGCACAACTTTGTGTTGCAGTCCAGAGGATCATGTGACATGTGTTTTGCCTTATGGCACTGCTTAACATGACATGCAACTGGACATCAACACAATGTGCATTTTCGACATGCACCTTGGCTGATTTTGCAAAAAAACCCAAGAGGGCACTTTTTGAAGGAACAGAGGAAAAGTGACAGAGTCAGTGATCAGAAATGAGCGAACATTGTACTGACTTTTCCACTGGCTGGACAGAGCTCGGTGAAAAACACTCATCTTTTTAGTTTGATTGAACTAAAGAAGAACAAATCAATGCATTTTTTAACAGCATCCAGACTGTTGTGGAAACAGGGTTTTTCTTTAGGTTCAAAGAGAGAATATACACATTGAAACCATAAAATGACTAAGCTGATTTGTACTAAAGGAGCTCAAACTGCAAACAGGCAAACTGACATGAGTACACTTACATCTCCATCATTCAGGGTCCAAGAGGCTGTGTGTTCTCCTTTATCTTCTCCATCAGGTTTTACAGAACTAGCCTACATTAGGGAGATCAAAGCAGTGAAAGCCAAAGAGAACAGAGAGGTTGTGTGACCTCTCCTTCTCCTCAGATCATTACTTTAAGCTTTTAGTAGCTCAGGGATTGTTCAGCTTGGTGAAAACATAATTATATCAAACAAAGCAGGGAGAAAGTATTAGTCCTCATTGGCCCTTGTGTCATCAGTCCCACAACTCCTGTTATTTATCACCATATATCATTAGCTGATTATGAAAAAAAATCTCCTAAACTTAAAATGAAACTTTAATGTTCATTATATGAATAGGCCAAATCGTATTAGTAATGCTTTTGAGTACAGACAGTGACAGAAGTGCGGCTTTCTCAACAGCTCTCAGATGGCAAACCTTACCTACAGCTCTGTGGATAGATGGTCCCTGTCAGCAGTTTGATCACAGCAGGCTTCGCAAGTGTTTTACCTTCTCTTGTTTGGTCCAGATCACTGTGGGAGCTGGATCTCCAGTGATGGGGACATCTAAACGCAGTTTGTTTCCAGCCACCACCACGATGGTTGAATCAGCAGTGCGACCCATACAGTCAAGGTGGATCTTAGGGGGATCTAGAAATCAGTGTAAATGTAAATGATAACAACTTCGCTGTTATGGTCAGGAAAAGTGCAAGCTTAAGGTTGTGTACCTTGGCGTGGCACATAGTCAATCTTCACCTCTGGGAAAGGCAAAAAGAGAGGCACAGATTATTAAATATTTAACTCATTACACACAGATTATGTTATTTTTTGAGGCGTAAAAGACAAAATGTCAAGGTTACCCAAGAAGTTGAGTTTAGCAGAGAGGTTGAAAGCGTGGCCATCTGGCACAAAAGTATAGTCTCCCTCATCTTCTGGTTTGACTTCATCAATGGTCAATTTGTGGATCCTGCATATTTTGAAGTGTAGTTCATTATTCCAGAGTAAATGAAGCATTTAATGTTCATAGGTTCATGTATTTTGTCCTTACCTGCCAATATGTGTGATATTTATTCTGGCATCGGGCTTGACTTCTACGCCATCCTTGTACCAGGTTCCTTTCACGTTCTCGTCTGATACCTCACACTTGAATACCGCCTGGTCTTTTGCTTTCACTGTGAGGTCTGCAATGCTTTGGTAGACCTCCAGTTCTTTCTCTGCACAGTCAGAGACATCCAAGGTCAAAATGTACTCTATAGAAACTATCAATGCCTTTTACGCTCTTATGCACCAAGTTGATTTGAGAACAATATGATCGAGGAAAAAAAATGCAGCTACTTTATGCAGGGATAATATAGTGGTTATGGTCCAGTGTATGGTGCTCCTTTTATGTGTTGTATTAGCAACAGACACAAAGGAGAGTAGTTAATTGGACTTATGGTGGGAACTAAAGTGGGAGGGTGTAAAGCATGAGCTTCAGGTTATTACTATATACGACAAGAAATGATGTAGGCATCAAAGTTATTCCAAAGAAATTGTTATCTGGGTGGCATAACAACACTTTCCACTGAAGGTTACAGGAGTTTCCCGTCAGCTCACTGCTTGGGGAGACAAATATGGTGGGAATGGCATTATAATGGGAGCTCTGCTGTGGACTGAGGTGTTGATCCCCGCTGCATGATGGCAGCTGCTAATTCTTGGCAGGCTCTGTGTTTGAGTAACAGCCAGAAAAACTTAACTGGGTCTGAGAGCAGTAACAAAGAGTTGGTCTAAATCTACACACAAAACACAGTCACACACACCAACACAATATATATGTATATAATATATAAAAATATATATTCAGAGTAGATGCTAGACTAAATCAAAGCTTCTATAAGAAAACAAAACATTCATGCATCTAATGCAGGGAATAAAAATCTCTCTCTCGTTTTGTTTTTGGTTTAGGTGGAGCACCTCTACTTGTGAGAGGAAATGAAATGGTGGACGAAACTAGGTGGCCTTTATCATTTTCCTACGTTCGTGTACGAGTGAGTTTGAACCGTCTCCATCTCCTTTTTTTAGATCACCTGTGGATTGAATTGAAAATGCCTAAACATGTAAATCTTCACCTGCAAAACACATCAAGTTTAAGCTACAGAAAATTATTTGTAGAAATTGTTTACAGTTTTACCAAACATATCTAAACCTATAAACTAAGTTCCTAAAGAAATTCTATCCTGTCAAACACAATTATATTTATCTCAAATAGAACAAATACAAAGAAAATCTAATGGGGCTGTATGAAGGACCATCAATGTCAAAATTATATATAAATTAATGAAAGAATGAAATAACAAAAAACTAAAATTAACATACCCGTAACTAAACACACGTGTGTATATAATATCATGCCTTTATGTGTTTTTTCCAGATTTGAAAAAAATCATATTTTCAACTGATGAATTACTCAATTATGTATCTTTTCAGTAAAGCAGAAAAATACAGAAAAAAGCTGAAATAAATAGATCAATGAATAAATTAGCATTACATAAATGGAAAAATACATAAACAATGGAATACATAAATGAATACATATGAAAATAGTAATTTTTCCTAGATGTCATTGTATGTATGTAAGTATATACAGTATATATGTGTGTATGTATGTATATCTGCATGTCTTGTATGCCTTTTTTTGGTCCTTGTTTTGATCCATCACTGAATAAAATGTTGTCATATTTCCTATCAGCACACAGTAAATGGTGTGTAAATGCATGTCATTGTATATTAAAGAAATTCTAATGAGGTGTATGCTTTTAAATTGCTGTTATATTTGGTATGTGAAGGCTTTTAAAATTCACTTCACAAAATTGTTTTTTGTTTTTAAACCATGTTGGCATAAAAAACCCTTAATAAATAAAAAAATCACTTGAATTTATATCTTAATGGCTTTATCTTATTTTCTGAGAAAAACAAGGCCATTTGTGGAAACCTGTGTCCTTCAGGTGAAATGTATTTAATCTAACTTTAGTTGACATGTTGTTGGATTTGCAACCTTGGCAGGAGGATGTGAGCTATACAAAGACTGACAGCATGCCAAGAATGGCAAAGCTGCGCGGTTAGCTACCGGTAAACTATGAGAATGTGTGCTCGGAGAATTCCTTGCTGACAAAAGTGGTATACACAGCCCGACTGACTCTCACCCTGCACCAGGAGTTCAGCCATGGACTCGCCGCCATTTGTCTTGACCTTGTAGTGGCCACAGTCTTCTTTGGTGGCCTCGTTAATGATCAGCACATGCTTGCAGCCATCTTTCTTGAAGCGATATTTGAAGGACTCATCTCTGGTCAGTTCCACTCCATCTTTCTCCCTGCATAAAGGGGAAAAACCCGCAGAAATCAAAATTTCTATGACCAAAATTAGTAGCATCATAAGTTATCCTGTAGTCGAAGTTTAAAGGTCTGTCTATTTTTGGAGCATTTCAACGCATGCCACTTTGTCATGTTGTCCTGCCATTCATGATATGACCACTTTTGACTCATGCAGTGTAGATTCCATTCCTGACTCGTGATATCACTCAAGCTTTCAGACCTAACAAACTGACCTTGAGCTCAGCACATACTACAGGACATAAAGCATTATGCACAGAGTTTAGTTCATTTTTTGTCATGCAACTTTTTTTTTTTTATTATTGTTAAATCTTTCAATACCATCATTAATCATTTGATCAGTTCCAGCCAGGAGTTGTTGACAAGGATTCCTTCATGAGTATTTCTGTACACACTTCTGCATGTCAGCATAAGTCTATTCCTTTTATGAAACATGGAGGCGGTACTGTCATGGTCTGGGTAATTTTACTGCATCTGGGACAGGATATTTAATGAATAAAGACTGAAAAAATATAATTTAATCATTTTTATTATTGTTATTATCATTTTATTATACTTTATTTTATAAGAAATTTTTTTAAAGGAAAATAATCAGGCATTTATTTTCTTTATTTGGTCTGAGGGTAAGTTTGTCATTTAACAAAGTATGTCTTGCCATACAAGTCCTATGAGGAAATTGATAAAGAAGGAAAAGCTAATGTTTTGACATGGTCAACTTTGATTCTTTACATTACTTTAGTATTAATGCTGCAGGATAAGGACTTGAAACAAGCAATTTGTATCAAAACACAAACTACCAGTTAGTTGAAGCTGCTCTCTGTGCGAGGGTAACATTTAGTCACGTCACAATGAAAACTGTAAGCAAAGGTTGCCAGTGCACATGTAGTCTGAGTAGAAACAACAAAAATTGGATAAAAAATTAGATTTTTTCTTCTTGTGTGAAAATGTCAAGTTTAGTTCTGGATATAGAGAATTATAGAGAACTGAGAGATTCAGAAACTGTAGGCCTTGCTCACACACAACTGGACTCCAGTGTTAACCAGTATGCCATTTTAAAGCAACTTTCTCCATCAGATAAAGGTCACTTGGGACATACTAAATAGCCCATATGACCTTTTCACCGAGGTGATAATTTATAACTTGTAGCACCTCAGTCTAACAGAGACACGGTGCTCTGAGCCTCTGCATCTGTCTGTAGACATGACAATCTCAAATGCCATCTGCTGGGTGTCTGAGCAAATGTTTAAAGGAGCTAAAAGCGAAATTTTTTGCCATTAGGTGCGTAACTCCTCTTCACCTCATACAGTTTCACTTTATTTGTTAATTTTACAAAGAGAGCATGTTTAAAATTATGTAGATATATATAAAACAGTATATTATATGTTTTCTAAAACTATTGCAAATATGACTAGTTCAAGATGGGGTGTGCTTGTGCAATACAAAATGAGCTCAGCTAAGAACTGCAGCTTATTCTAATTATTCATCGTTATGATCCAAAACATAAACATTTTAAAGCAAGCCATTTTTATTTTAATTCAACTTCTTAGAGCAGCAGCAGCCTGTCTGCAGCGGCAGGTAGCAGCGAGTGGCTACCGTTTGTGGAAGAGGAAAAAAGAGACGTGGACGAGGTGGAATCTGCTCTGTGAGTCACGTACCAGAAGAAGAGCAAACTGGAGTCCTTTTCTGTCTCGCCGCTCTCTCCACCTTGAGAATGCCAGACCAATATTAATCCGCGTTTTCTCACTTGAAAAATATATTGGCTCCTTGTCATCTTCGGTCGGACGCTTCCCACTTCTACCGCCGTGAGTCTCTGCCATCTTGAGTGCTGGCGCTGCCGTAACTCCGCCCTGTGGCGGCTCTTTATAAAGACGGGGGCGCGTGTTCGTACATGGACGTACATGCACGCGCGGCCGGGCCGGCTAGTAAACACAGAGCTGGAGATCAACACACAGAGGCGCTGTTTGACATCGCGCTATACTCAAGATGAAAATACACACCCGGTTCTTCACAAAACGACCTTTTAATTCCTTCAGGGTGAAAACAATGAATTTCGCTTTTAGCCCCTTTAAGGCCCACTAATGCTCCCTGACGGACGTAATTTGGGGCGTCCGTTCCAAACGTCTTCATGCGTCGCTGCCTTCATATTTCCATGCGTCGTTTCTGTTGCTACGGCTAACCTCCGCTAAGCGGCAGTGCTGAGTTTTTTGTAAACTCTGCGATACAACGTTAGTTTCAGACACTGATTGGCAGCTCAAACGCGCTGCTATAAAGTTGTCTCTAACCATCAACACTGGGCTGGCCCACTCACAGATAGGCTCAACCCGCTGAAAATTATTTCTTGTTTATGCTTTGTTATCATCTCGGTCCAAACAATAAAAAGGCTGCAGGGAGGACAATCAGTGGAGACAGTTTCGGCTCTCAACTGACACTGGTCTCCCCTGCATGCAGAAATACAGATCGTGGCGTGGCTCATTCTTGTGTCTTCTTCTGTCTAGGTGATAATAATCCTGACACTGGTCAAAAGGCTGTGCTGCACAGAAGATTTTCTGCATATTTCTTTGCTCTTTCGAAACTTTTTCTGCTCTGTTTACATGGCATGGAGACTTGTTTACCACCAGGATCAACTGATAATGCTCCCCAAACTCAAGACTATCAGTGAAATAACACTTCAAATCCCAAAGGAGCTGAAAAGGAAGAGAAGAGGATGCAGGACAGGAGTGTATCAGAGAGAAAAACAGTGGAGATTTGAACAGCTTTTTCCAACTGTTGTGATGGGGAACGTGAGATCGCTAGCTAACAAAATGGACAAGCTCCAGGTGCTAGCAGGTCTCAGAAAGAATACAGAGAGTGCAGCATTGTGTGCTTCACCAAGACATGGCTGCATGAACACATCCCAGACTGGAATGCGTCTGTACACGGCTTCAAGACGGTACGTGCAGACTGATAAACAGCTCAGTGGGAAGCTGAAGGCAGGTGGAATTGCAGTGCTTGTTAACCAGCATTGGTGTCATCCTGAACATGTCATTGATAATGAGAAGATCTGCACAAGATACATGGAACTGCTAGCTTCTTGCATCGGACCTGAACAAGCCTCTCCCTGAAGATCATTCTTCCCAGCAGCCTGAAGAACAAGAGCACTACAATACTAAATTTCCCTCTGGGAATAATTAAGTATTTTTCATTTCATTTCATCTTACCTTGGAACACAGTTGTTTTTCCGTCAACTCTAAGTGACTCAGCTGCGAGTGATCTCTTCCACACTGTTTAATCTATATCGGTGCATTGACAGAAAGGGCAGCTAGAGCAGCTGCGTTTTCTGGGCAGGTCCAGGTCTCATTCAGGCTTAGAGCCATGAATGTCTGAGAGATTTTTTAATGAACTGATAAATTCTGTTTTGTTCACTGCGGGCTGGCAGTTCCAGAGACTGAAGATGACAGTGGATGTGGCCGACATGTATGCCATTTAAGGAACAGGTTTTACGGGTTGCATTGTCTATGGGTGACACATCTTGGTCTGTACCCATATCTGACAGAGATAGGTTTTATGATGAAAATGTAATAAATTATGGTGTTATCCTAGATCACTTATTGTGGATTTACCACATAGAGTCTCTGAATAAACACCACATTTTGTGGCTGGACTGTGGATGGGAAACACTGTAAGTACCTGGAAAACTTCCATAGGTCACATAAAGGGTAACCCATCTATCACAGTTTACCCACAAAGTTACACACTACCGTTCTTGAGAAATAGTTGGCAATATTAGCAATAGTTCTCTGAGGTTAAGCAGATTTAAGGGTTAAAAAGATGATAAAACAAGGCTACTCTCTATGTTTGTCCTCTTTTAGCAAATTCCTTGATGGGAGAAGGAATGGGAATTATTTAAAAAAGATTTTTAGAAGCTGCTAACTTGCAAAAGAGAGAGGGAATAAGGATTACAGGACTGAAGAATAATAACCCTGTCAGGACTTTCCACATCAACAATGTACAACAGCCTCAAGACAAGATTAAGCGTGTTGGGTCACTGGAAAGTTTAGCTCATGTGCTGTTAGCACTAATTACCCACACTGAACCCCTGAGTGCAACAGACTTATACGCGTCTTATGACTCGTTCAGGTAAATTAAATAGGACACCTTTTTCTGTGTTCCCATGAACAGCAGCCTCCTGATACGACACATCTGTGTCCTCACCGTCTTGCTCCCCTTCATTTTTCTTCTAGTTGAGGCCGTTTCCCCCACTGTCCATGACCCTAATAACCCAAATTCCTACCTGATTAAGTTGGTTTTAAAAGGAAGCCACACAGTGCGCGGCTGGGTGAGCCTCACCTTAAATGGGAACACATTTTAGCTGTATTGGAACAATGATCAGAGAGTAGGATTTCACTTTTCAGTGTTTGTTAGACTGCAGCACTTGAAAGACTGGAAAGAGGAGCAAGTAGGGCAGAACAAGGATTGAAAAAGAATAGACAGAAAACAGATTTTCTTCCAGATGCACGGTGTGGAAGTCAAATGTCTCTACAAGACCACAAACATCCTGAACTCCCCCACAATCACAATCTTGTCTTGCAACCATTTCATTTTATTTCTTCCAATTGAATCTGAGATTAGCGCTCAAAAAGTGACCATTAGTAGGTCTCCAGCATGGTTGTTTGTGTGTCTTATGTCTGGATTAACCAGCGCTCTCCAAAGTGTTTCCGTGTCGCCCACTCGTGCCCCAGACAGGCTGGGTTTAATGACCTGGCCTGATAGTTCAAAGCAGCCCTCGAAAGCTATGATTAATGAATCTGACCTGCTAATTTCAGAAGAATACAGCTTATTGTATCAAAAAGCACTCTCACAACACAAGCCAGTTAACATTCTTCTGTATTTTGAGGGAAAAGCTGTTTTAAAGAGGGAGATTTCATGATAAGTACAGGAGTTAAACTATATTTTTCATCAGCGGCTCCAACAATATTAACTGCTGCTTTGTTCTTAACAATTTAAAGCAGTTTCAACTGGAAGAAAAGTGCTTAACATCAACAAAACATTTTCAAGATCACAGAAAGAAACTTTTTCTCCCATGGACTTACACGACACTGTCCAGAAAAACAGTGGTATTGTGGGAAGTATTTGTCTGAAGGAATACATCTAACAAATTGAAATTCCTTTTCGTAGGATCATGCCTCCTTCATTTTGCCCTGAAGGAATCACTGTGGTTTGCTGCATTCTCTAAGCACTTCCAGATTGAAGCTGCCCTGTGGCACTTCAGGTTGCATAATCAATCTCTCTCACTTCACTCTCTCCATTAGTGCTGTGACAAACCAACCAGAGTAGCAATACACACCAATACTGAGACACAGCTGAAGGAAAGGCTCCTTGCACATAGAATACATTAATCTTTTACTGACAGATTTCCATTCATCTGGAAAAAATGGTCCCCAACTTTAATGGTTGAGTGTTATACTGTGTTGGTGTAACTGTGGAATGACCAGACCACTTTAACCTGGAACCAGTGATGCTTTATAGTTTTTTATAGTTGTGCAATCAGTACAATTCAACTCATGCATCCCTCATATTTTTCATAAATGTGTATCTTTATTGTACTAAAAGAAATTTTGGCCTCATTTTAGCTCGAATGTCAAGAACACAAACTGTGTCAAATCGGTGATTCTGAATTTTACAGATTAATCTTTGACCTACTTTGTTATCCCAATAGCCTATAGGTTGTGTATACCTATGTACCTATGTGTAGACCTATAGCTTGTAGTTGTTAGCTTACCATTTTATGCTGGCCAGCTTTTGTTGATAAAAGATAAAATAAACAGTTAAACAAATATGTTTGGGTACCATTTTACTAACTTAATATTATATAAATATAGTATTATTAAAATTAGTTCTTAATTTTCATTAACCCTGTAGTTAGCATAATTCTCATGCAAACTAGCAAAGTACAAATGCTAACAACAGTGAGTCTAAAAAGGTTCTGCACCAAAATGTGATTTTGAGTTCACCTGTCAAAAAACATCTAATGTGGATGTGTTGCTTTGGTGGCAATGTTAACGGAGTGATATAACAGTGATGGCCAAACTATGTGTGCATGTATACAAAAATAATGCATGCGAGTTGGCATTAGAATTCTTCCTGGTGATGCTAAAAATATTGTTACATCTCAGTCCCTCCAAACACATGTGTCACACCGCGGCTTAGCAACTGAGCTATAGCTCAAGTCTCTGGAAACCCCAGTGCTGCAAAAGCAGATGTGACTGACTGTTTTGATTTTTACTTCTAAATAACTGGTTTAATATAATAACCAATAAATATTATTATTGTTATTATTATTATTATTAATAATAATAACAATAATGATAATAATAATAGTAATAAATGTTGTTTGTCTTAACATTATAGCGTTTCTGCTCATGAACCCTGCTAAACATTCCTCTGCAGAAACTCAACTTTCATCTCATCTACAATGTCAAGAATCTAAAACTAGAACTGAGCAGAATCCCTTGCAGTCAGAGACTTGTGCAGAAATATATAGAAATTTCCATTCTTCACATAAATATTAAAACTTTAAATGAAGGTTTGTGTAGTTTTAGGAATCGGGTAGCAGTAGACTGCATGATATCATATGAAGAGGCTTCCGTGTTTATTGGACTGACGGGTTCATATAAAACAATTGTTCCCCATGAACAGTCTCCTCTTCTGGATGGTGGAGACCCTGTAGGTAGTTTCAGGTATGAATCAGTAGGAATTTTCAGTCCCGAAAATTATAAATTTTTCCTCCTCTCTCTCACGTCCATGATGTACAGAAGCGTTAGCCATGTCTGTTTTCATCGCGAGTACCTGCTGCCATGTCATCAACAAACACAAGATATCCATGAAAAATGCCTTTATGTAAATCATCAAACATAGTTTTAATCTACTTGACAAATTCAAAATGATAATAATCGTAAATGCACTCAAACAAGTTAACTCAACACCATAAATGTGATTTATAGTCATTCAAAAATATAATCTAACTACAGCCCAGTTTAATTTGATCCAAACCTTCAGCCTAATGCATCTGAATACCTTTAATTAATTAATACCTGTAATTTAACTACAGTCCAGTTTAATTTGATCCCAATGTGCAATAAAATATGTATCTGAACTGGGACACCACCAATTTTCAGACTATATTTTTCTTTTTCATGAATGTTGTAAATCCTTAGTATCATTCTCTTGCTAACTAGCTAACAAAGTACAAATGCTAATAATCGGAAATGCACTCAAACACACTCAGAATAAAAATTTGATATTTAGACACTTTAAAATGTAATTTAAGTAGTTTCATTTGATCCAAATGAAACTAATGGAACATAATGCTTGTTTGAACACCTTTAATTCTGGGACACCATAGAATAAAGGATATAACCCATTGCTATTTCTATTCATGCTATTGTTCCTTGGCATCATTCTTTAGCTAGCTAACCAAGTAATAAAATAGTAATAGTAAGCTAATAATTGTAAGCGCACTCAAACAAGGTTACTCAACACCAAAAATGTGATTTATAGTTGTGTAAATTCATTTAACTACAGCCCTGTTTAATTTGAACCAAATGTGCAACATAAAATGTATCTGCATACTTTTCGGGGACACAGAATTTTGAATGTATTTTCATACAATGGATAAGTTAATTGTGAGGTTTTTATTTCGTCACTCATAATTTCTAAAAGTAGACCTTTGTCTGAAAGAGATACTACATTTCTTTATGCCAAGATTATTCAGTAGATATTTTATTGCAATAAATTTTGAAAGTTGATCAAAGATCGTCATCTTCATGATAGCTAAGGAGTTAAAAATGTTAAGAGTTTTTTAAATGTAAATTGGGCATAACTATCTTTACATACTGTTTTTGAACAGTTATTTCTCTCCGATACCAATACCTGTTGTTTGGGTATCAGCCAATAGCGAGTGCCTATACCAGTGTTATCGTATTAAGAGGTCTATCAAATGTATTATTCAAATGAATTATTTATACTTTGGATATGGTTTCAATTGCATACATAGGTTAAATGATCACAGTAAACTATGTTGCTGCTGTTGTACGCAGCTCAATGTTAGCACAATATTGAGTTGCGTGCATCTGTGGCTACCAAAATAAATCCTTCTGGTGTGTTGCAAGGTAGGGCAGGAATAAATTATGTGTCCATTTCCATGGTATTGGATGGTGTTTAGACATAAATATTACCCTTACTTTTGACAGGATCAGTGAGTATTTCCGATGCTAGTATCAGTATCGACCCAACTCTAATTTCTGATGGTATAAATATATACTTATTGATACATCTTTAGATCAATAAGCTGTACATTCAAATGCTTAAACATCAATTGTCAGGATTTTTAAAAAACTTTTGTTTAATGGATATACTAATAAAGAATTTTACAGAAAATAAAAAAGTGATAATGTAGATATAGTCAGGCTTTATTAGAAATTATACATATATAATGTGTTTCTAAGTACTATGAATTGGAATTATGAGACTCCACAGCTGAAAGTACAAAGACAAAATCACACTCACAGTGGAGACAATCAATCCACCAGGAAGCGTATGTGTTAATGAATGGTAATGATGATCCAGTTTTAAACTGATTCCAGCAACACAGACCAGTTCCTGAGCAAGAAAGAGTGAAACCCATGACACTACTAACAGCACATTCACTTTTGTAAAGCCCAATGCCAGTTAAAACAAAGTAGACCACACATCAGCAGGGTGGTAAAAAGAAAAATGCCAGTCTGCTGTACCTGACCCTCTGCAGGGCCGCTGACCGTGTGACCTTTGACTAGAGGAAGTGAAAGCTGCAGCATGACGGGACCGTGTGAGATGCCTGAAGCAGGAGCCATTCCCTTGTGTTCAGCTTGAGAACTAAAAACTGCAGCAAAGAAAAACGAGACATGTTTTTGTGTATTTTAGAGACATGCACTAGGATGTGTGACATGTCTCAAGTGATGCCAAAAGCTGATCAAATGCAGCAGCTTTGGGACACAAAGAAAAAAAAACCTTAAACTGATTATCACAGGTCTGTCTCATCACCGTGAGCTCGTTTGTGTGACATCACATGACAAGGTGAGTCAGCAGGTTACTGAGTCAGTGAATATGTATGAAAGTTCATCTACACACGTGTGACTCATCATCCCATTACCTTTTCATCTCTGACCAGACAAATCTTGTATGTTCTGGAGAGAAAGTCAAACCATGTGGGTGTCAGGATAAAAAAACAGAGTGGAACACATAATTTCTTTCACAGATTTCAGGAACCTTCAACAAACTTAATTTTGTCCTGATCAACTGGACAGAAAGGAAACATATGCAGCCATTAAAGCTCACTTTGATTTGTATTTTTCTCCAATTCAGACTCAAGTCTTGTATGGTACCAGGCTGCAGGTTATACACCAAACACCAACAACATCCAGGATGCAGAGACCTAAAGCCACAGGAGCCCAAAAAGCAGCTGGCAGGTGCGTGCAGGGCGCTTTCCAGCTCAGCAAAAACAAAAAACAAAACAAACAAAAAAAAGCCACTGAAGTGAAGGAAAATGAAGCATCAAGCAAGCCTGAGTGTTGTCTTAGCAAACAGGAGAGATAGGAGCTCAGCTAGCCTTTAATCGTAATATTACGCACAAAATATCCGCCTCTGAGACATTAAACGAACACAATTCGCCGTCAATCAACATCAGAGGCCGTTTGAAAGAGTCAGAACTGAGCCTTACCCGCTGTTCCGTTGGCACCCGTCTCAAAGTGTGCACCCGAGAGGGCAGGAGTGACGCCTGATCCACGCTGGGCGCCGCTCATGTTTTTGCCTATCCATACGCTGCGATGCGTCATGTTTTACAGCGTGTTGTCACGGCTCGCGCACGTCCAGAGCGGATTGTCTCCTCTGAGGCTGAAGCAAACGTGAAGAATCCATCTACAAGCGGCGCGGCTTCAGTGCAAGAGGCGCCTCCTCTTGCTCCTTTTGTACGCGGCCAAAATGCCTTTTTCCCTCCTCCTGTAGCTGTGGTCCTGTCTCGGCCTCCTGCAGCACCCTGAGCGAGAAAGGGAGAGTGGATGGGGACGACAGTTATATCCCATGAGCTTATCTTTAGACATTAAGATTTAATGCTCTCAAGAGACAGTTCACTCTCGAGTGAGATCAAACATGATGGATGAGGTGGTTTTACTCAGCAGTTTTAATAAAAATGTTAACTCTAGAGTCTGTCTCTATGTAAGATTACTTGAATTGGCTTCTGTCACTTGAAAATTCCCGAAAACACTTAAAGAAACTACAACTAAAACGTATCGGGATTATCTCACATTTTGTACTTTTCACGTCAAACTTTCGACTGTTGGAAGTGACATTTTGCAGGCGGGGAGAGTTATCCAGGACGAGGAAAATAAACTTCAGCCTTCAGGAGTTTGTTTGCGGTGACATAAACAGTCCAACAGCGAAAGAGAGACAGGGGCACAGACAGTCAAACAGGCAGAAGTGTAAGAAATGTTTGCTCTCAATCTACTAGTATGACTCACGTTAAACCATGGCTTGCTGAAATGAAGCCAGTTTTTCAAGCACGACTCCCGTCTTCTTACCTCCAGCAACCTGTTCGGTCTTGTCTCCAAACAGTTAGTGGGGTTAATGCGTAAATAATAGAAAAATTCCCCCTCGTGCGTCTTTATTTTTAAAGAGAAGTCAAGGTCGACACTATCAAACACGTCCGGGGAGAGACCGTGGGCGTCCACACCATAGCAAAGTCTTTTTTCTTCTCCTTTTACGTGCCAGCTGTAACTGGAGAAATTTAAACCGAAAAATACGCAGCACTGTTGGTGAAAATGTCTTACTTTTAGAACAAAATGTCCATGCGTCGCGCCTTTACGCAGCTACGGTCCACATCTCCAAGACAGCGCGTCCTTGTAATCGTGCTTAAAAACAGTTAATCTTATAATTTGTCTCTGGTTTCCAGTTCCCAGCCTGCGCCGCTGCTAAGTCTTCCACAGCAGGGTACCACATAGCAGCTTCTGAATGCCTCGCAGGACTGGAGGCTATATGTGTAAAAACAGCGCGCCGCTCCGCCTGACAGAGACTTTATGAAACCGGAGCACGGCGGCGGCCTCACAAAGCGCTGTGGATTGTCCTCCCCATCTACATGTCTCAGATATCTTTTTGTTCCTGGGGGCAGGACTGGGTGATTGTTACGCAGGGCAGTCATGGAGCGTCTCTGAAAGTGCTCAGCCGAAGAAGCGTTTACACCCTTCTATTGAAACATTTGGAGTGTTTCACCGTGTTACACTTAAAGCTCCAGACAGTCAGCATGGATACACACATGCATGGCAGCCCTGATAAGATACTCATCCGTGGATGCATGCAGGACCCCAACCCTCCTATAGAATGATAAGATTGGAAAAATATTGTTCTGCATCTCTCTTGTAGTTGTTATCCCAGCAGACCATTTGGGCTCCTGGGTGTGGCCCCAGGCGGTCCAGGAACCCAATCTCTGACCTCTGTAGCAGTGTCACATGCTGTGAAGCCTAAAGGATGGGCACAGACCATGACCACGTTTAGGTATCTGTCTCTCTTAGGTGGCTCTGATTCTTACCTGCCACTCCACCCACCTACCCATGGACACACGATGAAGTCTTAAAGTTGAGGCACTCCCTGCAGGGCAAACAGCGAGGCCCGCTGAGGACAAAGGCTGGGTAAACAGCTCCTTAGCTTTCTTTTCCGGGGCCCACTTTTCATGCTGAAGCAAAAACAAATGCAGGGAGGATCCCTGCTCTCTGCCACTGCACTATTAATAGCAGCAAGCAACAATGTAACAATGCACACAGCTGAGGTGCCTGACATGCAGGAATGTACCCTCAGATAATAAGGATGAGCTCCACAGCAAAGGGGAACAGAAATACAATCTATAAAACTTCATCATTCTTTGTCACTCATACCTGAACTGGTCTGGCTGCTTCATAATGGAGGTTGTTCTCTAAACAATGATGTATGAGAGAAAAAAGTATCTCTTATGAATATCTTATGAGTGTCTTTAATGAAATGAATCGCTAGTAAAATGATATTGTGGAGCTGGTGGCAGAGTTTCAACATTGGGCACCGCATATTAAAGAAAGAAAAAAAGAGTAATTGTGGGAAGTGTGCCTACATCATCTGGTTCACTGTGAACCATGCTGAGGAACTTGTTTGGCTTTGTAAAGGGATTTGCTGCATGACACTGTTTGTACACCCACAGTTAAATCCCATGCAAGCAAAACACACATATATCTTCAGTGCACACACACATAATGACAGGCCTCATCTCTGATCAGGAATATGACGGCTGTTGAGGAATTTTTCATTTCCTTGTAAGAATATAAAAGGAGAAAGAAAAATATGATAAAATTTTCTTTGATTCTTTCATTAGATTTTTTTTCCATGCTATGAAACTTGACTCTATTCTTCAAAATACACAGCATCTACCCCTTGGGATGTGCACAGAGGTTCCATGGATAAAGGGTGCAGGTTTAGGACTCTGGAGCTGCTGAAGTTGAGGCCAGGATGGGAGAGATAGAGGCAAGTGGGTGGTGATGAGGCAAGCGGAGAAGGGCTGTGCTCCACCAGATGTGATGTAAAGGACGGGTAAAGGTTATTCCTTTTATTTCCTCCATGCTTTCTCCAGTTTCTCCAGTGAAGGCGAAGGTCACTGCCTGTCCTTCCTCTCTTTCCTTTTTCTCCCTGCTTTTTCCATCTGAAAAAGCTTTTTCTATACTTGGGCCACTTTCAACCTCAGACTCTGTTTTCACTTTTAAACGAGGAACTCTGTTTGCCCTAGCCCAGGTCAAATCTGCAGGACAGTCATACCGCTGGCTGAACTCCACAACATGTTTCCACATTAGCTCTGGAAAAGAACACAGTGTCAATGAATCTATAGTAACTGTGACATCAGCTAATTACAAAGCTGCTTTCCTGCATGCACCATCCAGATTCACTCCATCATCCATTCATACAAACAAATTATGAAACAAAGCATCAGCATATGGCTTCATTGGGGCCAGAGAGAGGATGGAAGGACAGTGGGTAGAATTTTACAGTTACTAATGTCTCTCTGTCTTTCTAATGAGGACGATTTAATAATGAAACCTATAACTTTAATACTAAAAAGGTTTGGACTTTACGAATACAATGATTTCCAAATCACATCAACATGTGTTTTATTCCCATTAGAAAATAAACATATTGAATGTTGAAACTGAGACATTTTACCATTTCATGAAAAATGGGAGCTGACTGTGAATCTAATGACTGTTAAAATACGGAAAAGGAGCAACAAAAGGCTGGAAAAGTAACAACTGGAGGAGAATATGACAACAAATTAGGATTGCTAGATTTTTGCTTTCATGATGCCCCAGATATTTAGTACTAGTCAACAGGACGCAGCGTCCATGCTTTCCAGGAAGAAGTTCAATTTTCCATCTCAGAGCATTTTAAATGAGCTTTAGTCCAGAGAAGACGGCGGTGTTTCTGGATCCTGATCACATGTGGCTTCTTGTCTGCATGGTAGAGCTTTATCCTGTGTTTATGTATCTCAGAGTGAACTGTACTCACAGACAGAGATTTCTGGAAGTTTTACTGAGTCCAGGTAGCAATTTCCAGTAGGGACTTTTAATTTAGAAGATCACCAGCATCCTGCTTTGTCCCTTGCATATAGAGATTCTTCCTGATTCTCCTTATCTTATGATGATATTATAGAGGAGACCATGGATGGTTGTAACATTTTTTGCTTCAGCATCTGTACCTTGCTTATTTTAGATCAGTTCTCAAACTTTTAGATAAGATACCCACATTTGTTTACTACAAATGGCACCAGTTCAAATAAAATAAAAAATAGTCTATGATCCTCTACAACCTACCCCAACACCAGGGTACGTTGTAATAAACAGTATATTTACCATTTATTACAGTATAACATGTCAAACATAGTGTAATATTAAGTTTTTTGGTATCCATTACCTGGCAGGATAAAAATATATTGTATGCTACAGGGTTTTGAGCAAAGTTTTTTACCATAAAAAGATGCAAAATGTCTCAGAAGGTGAATGTATAAAATATATTTTGTTTATCACCCTGACCCTATCAGTAGCATAGTGATTGGAAATTAGGAACAGGAAATTGCATCACATCTTGCCTAAAAATTTTTTTTACAATTAATTTACTGTAGGTCACATGATTTTATCTTTACCTGTATAAGTATTACAAAAAATTTATTGTTGGTGAAGTGTTAGTGTTTAGTGTTTGCAGCCCTTACATCCACCATGTGGGTTGAGAAGGAATTGGGTAAAGACCGGTAAAGATTGAAATAATCATGACATTGTGTTCATCCCTAACTGGTGGAAACGATGTTGATTCAACTCTTCCCATGTTACAACCATCTCTAGTCTCCCCTACACTGTGGAATGTGGTAACTTCAAAGTCTGAGGAAGATTTTTCTGAAACTGTTACACAACTTTTAGACCCAGTTTGTCTGAAACTTTCAGTGTGTGATGTTTTCATTTACAGTTCACTCAGCATCCCAAGTCTTTTGGAATTGAAGTTGTGAAAATATAGTCCAAGAATGGCTGTTAGAGCTTATAGAGAAATTAAATATATCATCCTGTTGCCTACAATTTTTTTTAAAGCCTTCACAGAGTCCTACAAAATGTATTTGCATAAGCTTGTTATACTTCAGTCAAAAATCCAGAGAAGCTAAAATTGAAATTATACAATCTACAAATTAACAAGGTTTAGAGCAGAAATATCCATGTCCCGTCAGAGCTGCAGCAGCAGCATGGCAAACCTGTAGGTGTGTCACATAAAAAGACAAAAGGTAAACAAACAGAATGTGGGACACAACGCTGTAAAGCAAACAATGTTTTCCCTGATCTCAGCTGACCCAACATTAAGTAAACAGTTTGTTTTGGGCTTTTTTTGTTTTGTTTATAAAGCTGTCTGAATGGGTGTTTTCTCCTCCATTTCCAGTTCTTTTTATGAAGAGTTTAAATTTCAGGCGAGGAGGTCGTGGCCTCTCCGTTGTAACTCTTCTGAGAGGAGGTGGGGCGGGGGAACCTGTCGTTGAGAATAAAAGCCCCGTCGGCTGAAGAGGTGCAGGCGTGCTCATACCCCTGTCTACCAGACTAACAGGAACAACCGCCTCCAACCGGCCAGCCGGCCGGCCCATCTAGCTGCCTCGAAGAGATCCCAGGTGGCGAATATGCTCATGCTGCGGGGAGTGAGCATTGGATCCCACCCTGCGGAGGTCAGGAAATCAGTCGAGTCAGCCAGAGCTTACTGGCTTCGCTGAGGCATGACTTTGTTGGGCCTGAATGTTTCTGGCACCCCATTAACAGCAGGATGGGACAGTCCAGAGCCGCTTTAAGGGGCCTTAGCTTTATCCTCTCAGCAGCCCACAGCTGGATGGTTTGCTTGTCTGGTTTCTAATGTGCTGCAGGGGAGGGAGACTTTCCAGGCTGCAGATTAATGCTTGTGAATTGTTACTGAAATAGGTTCCTTGTGGCTTTCACTGAGAAAAGTCCACTTCAAAATAGAGCAAGAAAGTTGACCCAAAATTAGACACAATGACAGAGAAAGAAGGAGAGAGATTCAGGAAGAGACATGTCAGACATGAACACTAAAAAAAAGAGAGTAAAAGGAGGAAGTCCAGTAGATGGAGAAGTGAAAAATGATTTCGCCTGGCTCTGCAGGTTGCCAAGAGGTAGCTGCTCCAATGTGCTCCATCCCATGGATCCATCTTCTCTCAGCCTCCTGCAGTTTGTAACCTCTGAGACACATAGCAGACAGCTGATACCTGATCTATAATGCATAGCATGAAGCTCTCCAGCTATAGGCATCCTGGACTGTGACACTGAAGCCCAAACTGTCTGCGTGCATGTCAAGCCATCTGCTGTCACAGTGTTATTAGATTACAATGAAAGGGACAGAACTGGGTTGTATTTCATTGGACTTGTTTACTTTCTCTGTGGAGTACCACAAAATAAACTGCTCATGTGAGTTGGCATCATGTAAATGTGATTAAACAAAATTATGGTCAAAGAAAAGCATGTTTGTTAACTTTGAACAGAAAGATAATAACAACAAAACCCCAATTTCCCCCCAAAAAGTTGGGTCTCTGTGTGAAGTGTAAATAAAAACAGAATCTTATCAACCCATATTTCATAGAAGACTCTCCCACTCTAAAACAGTCTATTTCAGATGAATCTTGGCCCACGAGACACAATGATGTTACAGGACCAGGTTCAAATATTGCCTCTGCTCAGCATGGTATAGCTTTAGTTGCATCTGCAGATGCTACAGAGGATTGTTAACCAACAGTACAGTAGTTTATGGGAGCCTTCCTGGACACATTCCGTAACATCAGAGACACAATTCTTCCTCTGAGGGTTGCAGTGTCATCTGAAAGCCCCAAGACCACGGACATCAAGTAAAGGTCTGTGTCCTTGTCCCTTACACAAAAACATCTCCAGTTTCTCTGAATCTTGTTGATGGGGCCTTTGCAATGTGACATTGAGGAACATTGTTTTTAAAGTATTCCACAATCTTTTTACAGATTCTTTCACAGATTGGAGAGTCTCCGCCCATGTTGACATTCCTTTTTCCTGCTCATCATTGGGACGCTTGACAACAACCCTCTCCTGAAATACCCATCCAGTTTTGACCTTTTAGCCTTGTCCTATGCAGATTTTTTCTGGTTCTCTGAATCTTTTGATGCCATTGAACACTGTAGATGGTGGGATCTTCAAAATTTTATTCCGAGGAAAATTTTTGGATTATTAGACCTAGTTAGTCTCAGATTGGTGAATCTCTATCCATCTTTTGATCTGAGATACTCTGCCTCTCTTATGATTCGCACTGACTTTTCCAGTCTTGTTGCTCCTGTTCCAATTCTTTTACAGACTGCTGCTATTAGATTCAGAGTCAGCTCATATTTTTAATGAAATGATAAAATGTCTGTTTCAATATCCGATATGTTATGTTCTACTGTGAATGAAATATGACTTCATATCTTTATGCAGCTTTTAGTCTCCCAGCTTTTAAAAAACCAGGGGTTGGAAATACCAAAATATTTAATGTATACAAATTCTACTTCAACAGAAAACACGCAAAGACTAATATAATTTCAATTTATTTATTCATTTTAATTGTTGAAATCCATCAGAGATAAAAAGAAACATTAACACCATTGATGTCTTATTTATGATGAAATAACAAATATTTATAAATATGATGAACCAATAATAATACATTCTGTTGTACCCTGAACAAACTTAAAGGAGACGATTTGTGTTCAGTCCATGCGAACCTTCCAGCATTAAAAGGAACAACAAAAAGCAACAAAGATTACAACCTAAAAGATTAGTGTCAAAGTTTTAGATACCGTACTGGTATTTTGAGCCACTTTAGTCCATACTGTTTACATCATGATCGAATATTGGAGGATTCCTGTCACCTCTGATGACTTGAATGAGTCATTTGCTACATTGGGTATCAATATTCCTGTCGGTAAAGGCACAAACAAACCCTAAAAACTCAAAAGAAAGTCTGTTTGTAGAAGGTTCATTTGTGGTATGGGGCTTCAAGTCTCTTTCAGCTGATGTGATGGTTAATCCGAAATCACAGTAGTAGGATGTGACCTGTCATAATCCAGAGCGGAGAATCCTAGCTGGATCAGGTTTCCTGTGTTTATGCTCCTCACCATGGCTTCCAGGCGATGAGGTGTAAGGCACCGCCAGCACCTGGTGAAAAGTGCAACAGTCGGCTGCTTCCCCTATGGGACCGGTGCCCAACAGGCCAGCGCACCACCTAGAAATGTATGTGGACACCATGTAACAGGTAACAGACTTGACGGACACTGACTAGAATAAAGGAAACAAATGTGTGTTTTTGTAATGTTCATGCACATGAAAACCTCATGAAGCTGAAATAAATACATACAGATATATATTACATAACCTGCTTTGTGAAGCAGTATTGAATATGCACCATCACAAAGTAAAGCTGATTATAGCATTCATTTGATAACACAGATTTGGACATTCTTATATTTATGAAGGGGGAAAAAGCTACAGTGTCTGATGTGCAATGATTATCACTGTTTATGTTCAAATACTGATGAGCATGAGGCAGAACCTCCATCTGGAAAGTGCAAAAGGCCAAGTCATCACAACCATTATCCCACAGAGATTCTCCAAGTTGAAAGAAATTTGAATCAATGTGTCAGTGTAACAGAGGATAGTGCATGTTACACAAAGGGCAGCAGAGATGTAACATGAAGACGGTCTGAAACCGATTCCTTTGTGACAAACAGAAAACACGATCAAGTCTAGGAAGCACCCACTGGTGGCAGTAAAATCCAAAAACCGCTAAACAGAAAAAGCAGGCCAGCCTGTGACCAACAAACTATGGGATCTTGTGACAAAATAAATAATGAAATCAGCCTAAAAAAAAACATTTATATTCTACAATCCAAGACTTACCCAAGAATAAGAAATTTCATTGATAGGAAGTTGTGTGTGTTTTTGTTTTTTTTGTTGTTGGGGGGGGGGTTGGAAGTACAACTGCAGCTTGGTGAAAATGGAAGGTGCTTGAATGTGAATAACAATAGAGACAATAGCAAATAAAAGAGAGAGATGCAATTTTAACACCACGACTCGCCTGACAGAGCACCTTAACTTGTAACATTAAAGTATCCTTTAACTTAGTGCTTTAAATTAAGTCAAGTAGCCACCCTGGAGGAAGATTTTATGGACACATTTTTTTTTCTTAAGAGGCAATTGTACGGAGTCTCACCTAGGACCACCCCAAAAAGGATAAATCTGAAAATACTGAGAAAATATAGGAGGAAGTAAAAGCTAAGGCTTGACAAAACAGTGTGGACTGAGAGTGGTGCGTAGCTCAGTTGGATGAGCAGCTGCCCCATGTACAGATGCATACAGTTCCCTGGTGTAGTTGCACAGGGTTCGAGTCTGGAGTCTGGAGTCCTGGAGCCTTTGCTGCGAGTCACTCCCCACTCTTCTGTCCTGTCCAGCCACTCTAACTAAAGGCCACTAGAGCCAAAAAAAATAAAGAGTCTGAACTCAGTCATGCAGGGAAATGAACTTTTTTTCTTTTTTATTTGGGCGTTTTAATTTATATTTCTCCTCTACTACAAATTCTTCTCAATTTCTTCATGGCGCTCCAATGCTGTCCCTGTCCAGTTGCTGTCCAGTTAAGTGTCCAATGTCTGAGGGATGTGATG
>JAVQJG010095385.1:0-22270 GCA_036024015.1 Craterocephalus amniculus | reverse complement strand
AAACTGTCAGCAGTTTTAAATCAAGGTTAAAACCTTTCCAGCGTTTGATTTATTTTTTAAGGGTTTCTTTCTTTCTTTAATTTTCTTATTTTGTGATTTTTTGTTTTTAATTCCTTTTTGCTTTCTGCACCTTGCTGTAATGTTTCTAAAGTTTGTATGTAAAGCAACTTGAATTGTCATTTACATGAAATGTGCTATACAAATAAACTCGCCTTGCCTATATCGAGATATGAACATTTAAGATATTAATATGAAAAAAGCAACAATATAAATTGTATAGATTTCCCCTCGTGCTCGTCTTGCATGTACAGCTCTGGAAGTTTGTACTTTTCTGTAAAATACTTGGTTTTCACCGAACCTGTAGTCTTATCGTATTGATATTGAGATATCTGGCATGAATATCGAGATATAAAATTTCGTCCATATTGTTCAACCCTAGTTCTGATTGGTCGGTTATTCTTGAAAATTACCATAAGCTGTGTTTGGTTGCAGGAGCATGGCATAGCCTATCTTTGCAAGAGCACTGCTCTGGGGACAAGTGCAATGACACTGCCACAAGTGTCTCACAGTGGGGCACAACCCAAAATAGTTCAATGAAGAACCAGCCCTGATAACAGGCCATGCTGCTGGGTTTGTATTGTCAAAATGTCAACAAATACAGCAAGACCTGATAGCGCAGAAAAGATAACTTCCAATCTGTCACAATCTGTGTTTACTTAGCTGTTAGTTTGCAATCATCGCCTACGAACTCAGGAACTGCTTCAAAATGCTCAAGAACCATAACAGAGTGAGCTCTCTCTGAGAGACATGTCATGTCTAAAACACCCCTCCCCATGGGAAAAAAAACCCTGAAGGAATCCAACAATGGCAACACAGACTAAAGTTAGTCCACCGACCGACCGCTGGTTTGACACATTAAACTCCTCACAATAACAGTACTGTGTAATGTGAGAAAGAACTTCAAACAAGGTTTAGATCAGACTCATTTCAGTTTAGCCATACAGTGCCAGTTCATCACCACAAACATAGATTAATACAAACAAATTCAAAGCACTTTGCATAGATTCCCAAAGTAAAAAGATGTCCACTGGAAAGGGAAAGTAACATGAAGGGAGACAAAAGCGGATTTTAGATATTTCATAATATCCCAGCACCGGGTCTTAGTAAGTAAGAAGTCTCATTGCAGAAAATCTCTCTTCAAGCAAGTTCATCTGATTCGTTTTCCCAATGGAAAAACAATACAATTGAGTCTAATGAGTGACGCCTAACCATGTTCATTTTAGTAACTAAAAAATGTGCTGGTGGGCTCTGCAGTGGGCGAGTCTCCATCTAAAAGGCGGCAGCTGAGACCCCCGCCCACCTCTGCTGAGGCACTTCTGGGTCCTGTGGCCTGCCTGGTGTGTTAGCCTGCTAGCTGTTAGCCAAACCCAACACACCATCAGTGTATCAGACCATCACATCAATTCTCCAATAACATACAAATTATCTACACACACCTTGTCGCTGCTGGGGCCGAAATTACTTTAAAAAATATCTAAGTATTATTTCTGAGTTATCGCTATTGTTGGTTAGCTTACCAACAGGTTGCTTGAAACATAAAGTGGTAGCGGAATATATTAACTGAATTAAACAATACAGACAAACAAAGCATAATCTACACCCTTTAAAAGAATAATTAACAGTACAGGGTGATAAATGACAGATCGGGTTAAACAATGATCCATTAAGTACAATGTAACCGTACCACGGCGTGTCGCTAACAATGCTAACCAAATATTTTCTGAACAATGCGGATTTAAAATGCTAACAACGCAGTCAACTGCCAATAAATTACGGTCAATCCGCAAAGCTCCGATAGTTTCCCAACTCTGGATTGCCACATTTAACGTTACCCAACTCCATGTACCGTTAGCTAGCTAGCTAGCTAGCATGTCTACTACCTTAGCTAAGCTGCCACCTGTCAGAATATTAATGCGCACAACTCAGCGACCAGCCCGGAATTACAATCATCTTACCGTAACAAGTTTGGCTTTAACCTCGTCCAGGTCCCCAGTCTTCAATGCCCACATCAATTCTTTATCTTCCATCTTGCTGTGTTTGGTCCGCTATTGCACCTTCCCTGTGGTGTTTCAGGGCAGTGAACAAGTTAAACGCTTTAAAAGTTAGCTAGCTAACGCTAAAGGGGAAAAACTCCTCGAGCTGGACTGTATACAGGACTGATTTAAAACACCAGATAGCAGCTTTTGTTAGATTTAGCAACTCTTTGCAGAGTGACAAGTGGAAGTAGTTCAACAGAAGTTCTAAAAGACAAAGTGGTAAAGAGGGATCCGCCTTTCCGGAAGCTAGAAATGTTTCCGACGCTGTTACCCGGAAGTTAACGATGAACTGGAAGTTTGATGATGCCTTTAAGTGTTCGTTTTTGAAAGGACAAATTTACCAAGTTACTACAAAATATATCTTCAGATATTTTAAATATACCTTAAATGTTCGATTTTATTTTTAACGGAGAAATTATATAAAGCCACGGATTGTTGCCCAAATATAATAGCTTTTAACTTACCTTACCATATGATGTTTAAAAATAGTCTGAAGACCCGTGAATGTATCATTTTACTGTCGTGGAAACTACTCGCGTTCAAAGAAATCACACATTTTATTTATATTTTTGTATTATTATTGCTCCTGTTTATAAAGCACAGACTGTGAAACAATAGAAGCGTTTGATTTATTTGGCTAATCTTTATTCATTTTCAGAAACATTACCCACTTTACCTATAATAAAAAATAACTGCAACCACACTTCATGAAGAAAACAAATGACCAAAAATAACCTGTTTAAAAACAGTTTCAATGCTTGTGTCTGTATAGTCAAAGAAGGCAGAAACAGGGGCTACTGACACCAAACCCTTCTGTTCAGTTAAACCACAGCCTCATTTCTTTAAATAGTTGTGGCCAAACACGTCAGATCTTGCCACATGCTTCCTCATAAAAAGAGAAAAAAATCTCATGTATACTTGTTGTGCTGCATTGTTTTTTAAAGATATTTTTCAACCTCCATGTTGAATTGTTCTGTGTTAAATCTGTATTTAATTTAGTTTAAAAGACATGAAAGAGTAAAAGTAGTACTGGAGCCACATAATTCAACAAACATATTAAATTAAACTGATTTGGAGATCTGGATGGCTAGGTTTGTTGCCATTTTGATCAGTTTCTGGCAGACGATCACTGTATGGCACAACAGTTCCTTCGCAGACGTGTGACTGACCAAGCTAATCTCTTCCCATGCTGCCGTGGATGCATCCGTAAAACTGAGTCCTGAAAACAAGCTGGGGTCATCTCCTCTTTAGCCTGGAGAACGCTGTGTCCATCCTTTACAAACAAGGATTTGAGCTTTATTTCATTAAACCAAATTTTAAAAAAAAGCCTCACTTTGGTCCATCTTTAATGAGCTCAAGTCTGTAAGATTTGGCAATGTTTCTGAATCAGCTGACTTTTTTTCTTTCTTTCTATGGTAGAGTTTTTTAAGCAAATCAGTAATTTCCAGTTCAGCTTCAGAGCCTATGCTGTTATTCTTCATGTTGTTTTCCTTTCAGATCTGATACCAAGTGAAATTCAGGCTGTTATTAACAATGCTGATCTGAAAATCTTTCTTTTTTTTCTGAAAACCAACATAAAAATTAGTGTATATATAGTGTATCTGCTGCATAATAGTGCTACAGGTGGCAGAAGAAGTAGTTCCTAACAACTGTGTTTCATTTAGAGGATATCCTGAAAGTATATGCACATTTAGCATGGATGGTATGTTGGAGGTATGGTTATTTCAGAATTTATCCAAGACATTTCTCCAGTTTTTCTGAATGTGTAAATTAAATATGTACACCAACTATTACTGTCATTATTATTCAAATTCACAAAGTATCAATTACCATTAAAGACAGCCTGAAACATGAGCGTGACTTTGGAGGGAAACCAATACAAAGTTACACAAGATGCACGTGTTTCTGCTTGTGTTACTTATCGATGTTATTCCATGCAAGTTGCAGAAGAGACATTTCTCAATGGGACAGTTTGTCAGCAAAGAGTTTTTTTCCATTAAAAAAAAATGTTTTTTTTAAATTGGACACTTTATTTAATCAGGAAAAATATCCTATTGACACCAAAAGCCTATTTTACAAGGCAATCCTAGTCCATGCCAAGCAAATATAAAAATACAGAGAGAAAAATTGAATTTGTAAGAAAAAAATGCATGTTGGTTTCAAGGATTTTTAGTGTGCATTTACTGTAAAAGAACACCATGCAATTGACTCAGTTTCTAGTTTTCCTGCAACTTATTCTAAGCAGAAGTCACAGAGTGAACGCAAGTCTTTGTACCCAATTTAGTCCCAGCATAGGGGACGGAAAGCCGCAATAACTGATCAAGTGATCAGAGAGATAAGAATCACTACATCTCTGAGCAGTTGGGGTACATCTGTAAGTAGGCAGTGACCCAAGCAGTACCTTATGAATGAAAGTGAGAATTGACAGAGCAGTCCATCCAACCCAAGGTATTGTTCAATTTATAACAAACCTCAGAGGCGTCATGGACAGTTTCAGCCATTAGGAGACATTGGGCAGATGCATTCGTGGACAGCAAATCTCCATAATCCGGCTCAGACAAGAAAGGTGCAGCAACATGTTGCATTAAAAGAAAAATACAACTTATTTTAAAAGTGAAATCTTAGTTTTAGTCATAGTTTCTGTGACAGTATGTGGGTCCTGTCACTGTGTACCTCCGACTGATCATCCGCCCTGGCTACTTGGCCACAGTGATATCCCTTTGGCTGACTGGCAAGCACACATGACTTTCACGCCGGGAGGTTGTGGGATCAATTCTCCGCACGGGCCCTCTGGTCATCCTGTCACATTTCCACACAAGATTTTCCACATGTGACTTAAATGTAAGAAAATCGTCAATCTAATTAACCGCCTTTATATCATTCCCCTGAATGAAATGTTTTGTTTAACGGTCAGCTTCGTTGTTCAGATATAATCGACTCAACATGAAATTGCGTGTGCAGTAGCCAGATCATTCCAGATGTGTGGTCAAACAGCAGCTATTCAGCTATAAGGAAGCTGGAATTCAAAGCTAGCTAGGTGTTTTTTTTTCTCATGTGTTTTTAAATTCTCTATATTAAAAAAACAAATCCTCTACCGTTTTTATAACGTAGTTTCCATAAAGAAGCTCCAACTTGTAATATCCTCTTCCTATTTTCAATGATAACTTTGCTTTACTTAATCACTTAATTCAGTTTAACATAAAAGAAATAAAATGTGTCAAATCTTCATACAGTGACCTAAGTGTAATTCTTCCAACAGACCATCTCTCTTCATCATGAAATATTAAACATCTTTAGCGCCTCCTGGTGTGCGTGCATAGATCACATCTGTTCATCATGAACCTGTGTTTGAGAGAGACAGCTTCATCCAGCTGGTGATTCTTATGATAATGCTTGAACTGAACATGGCACTGGTAGAGCCAAACGGCTGAAAGCAGCATGTGAAGGAGCGATCACCCTCAGGGTTGTGTCCATTGTCAGATGCCATTTAAAGAACCATTCAACTGGTCTCTGATAAATCTGTACAACGCGTTCAACCTTCATGAGTATGGATCAAGGGCAGAGTTGTATTTTCTTTTCACTTTTACGTCTCTTTCTCTCTCCTGCCCTCTAACCGCATTTTTCAATGATACAACAGTTTACATCCTCTCTCCTGCCTGTATGTGAGAAATATAGGTGATGACACACGTCTTATCACACTATCATAACACATCAGCCGCTCCTAAGAAAAACCAATCGCTCCAGTAGCTGATGAAGACGGTAAAGGACACCACTCTGAGAAAAAAACAGAAGTAAAAACACAACTAATGAGATTCAAATGCTTCCCCATCCTCATATAGTCCCCTTTTAACAGCCTCTCTCTCCCAAGATGCCTCTCATCCACACGTACACACAGCTGAAACAGAAGCATTAAAACTCCTTTATGTGCTGGTAATATACCTTCCTGCTTGTATTTATTGTCATTTTTTTACACCCAAATGCTTGTAAGGGCGAGAATGAATGCTGCTGCTTGTTATGTTAATGTGACATATGACCGGCCAGCAGCAAGGGGACCCAGGAGTTTATGGGAAGCTTCAATCAATGGCAGTCAAATGCAACTTGTTTCTATAAAAAAAAAGGACATTTGCATTTCATCACGTGCCCTCAAACCTACATTTGACAACACACTGTAAAAAAAAAGAGATAGATTGAAAAGAATTGCTGAATATGTCTTTTATTGCGGTGAAAGAGTGAAATGAGCACAGTACAGCTGACGTAAACTGATACTGGATAAATCTTTTTAAATGTATCTAGGCCTGAGAGAAATTTTGAAGTGATTGTATCCATCATGACGTTTTTCCCTCTATTAGCGGCTCCCAGGCAGCCGGGCTATGCTAATCAGCTGTGTCCATTATAAAGTCCAGAAGGAACTTCTCTACAACTCTCTCTCCTCTCACGGTATTCAGAGACAGTCTTGTGGATAATGCTGCATTGACGGTGCAGATGGGTTTCCACATAGCCAAAAATCCAGCCCTTATGAAAGCAACAAAGCTGATATGATTACTGCATATAACCTTTGCAGTAAGTCAATTAGATCTTCACAATTCCAATCCAGCCAATTTCCTCACAATTCAGACGGTCTGTTCTCTCTGGTGAGGGAGAATATTGTTTTAAATTGTGTATTAGCGAGCAGGATCCTGCACAAACACAAATAACTTAAACCTTTAAAATGGAAAAGAGATAAACCTTTACTTCATAGCTTTGCAGCTTTTAGAAGAATTTCTGCAAAATCCCGTCATCTCAAATGCAAATGGACTATTAAATAGATCCAGAGAAAACAAGGTCCATAATTCCCTCTTGTTAAATCCTTTTTTTTCCCTTCAAGTATCTTCACTTCAGTTCAGACAACTTTATTAATCCTTAAAAGACAATTCGGTCTCACACAGTGGACACGGGCAAATACTGGACGTCCACCAACAGGCACTTCTTGCCCAGAGCTGTGAAATCCATCACCCCTTCTTCTCTGCTCCCCTCCAAAACTGTTATTTTATTTATTTATTCATTCATTCATTCATTTTTTCATTTATTTTGGTCCTACTATGCCTTAAACCATGAGTTGCAGAAGAAAATGCCATTATGCTGTATATGATAATAAATGCTTCTTAATTCTTAATTCTTACTGTCCAACTGCTCTTTAGTGTCAATGATAGGAAGGCCCAGAGACGTGCAACTTGCTGAGCAAACAGAAAATACAGCAAAAAACTGATTAATACACCATTATTCAACCTACCAGATTTAATGTGAAAATGTGCCCAAACTTTTGACAGGTAATGTATCAGCATGTGCAATACTAATGGGCCACACACATACCTGAGATTGGTATCGACTGCACAAAAACCAGGGGGACATGAGAAATAACACAAGTTACACAAAGGAAAAGTAGGCTTTTAGCAGCATAATGGCAGCAAGGGTATGAAGGACATGGAATCGCTTTTAACAGGCGACTTGAAGACAATTCACTGAGGAAGACATGATTGGGTCAGCGGGTTAATGCCTCTTGCTTTTTGGGCCTCACTCTCCTCCTAGATTGACTGCAAATCCTTCTGCTGAGCTCCCTGAACAGTCAGCCACGGGTGCTCACGTCTTGTCCTGCAACTAGTAGATGCAACATGCCTGGATCACATGAATGTCTCCTTACCTGGCCTCTGCATGGTAGAATGAGATGCATGAGGGGATTTAAATATTTGATTGTGGCTTCCACCAGATGCACACAGATGTGATGTCATGTGCTAATAAACTTGTAGTATCTTAAAAACTAAAGCAGTTAAAATAAACAGAGGCTATTTTCTTTCGTGGCTGGAGTGCCAGCTTCACGCAGGTATGAGTGTGCTTACCTTTTTGTGTGTGTTAGTGTGTGTGTGTGTTTGGATTGCAGAACTTGATACACAGAGCATAGTAGAATACTGTCTCGTAAATAATATAAATAACATAAAGATATTTATCAAAATATGAAGGTACAATTATTTAATAAAATACATGAAGTAACATTAACCCTTTCATTCCACTACAGTGGACACCAGCTGTTTTCCAGTTTATTCAGGGGTGGGAATGGAAAATTTGTAATTTTGCTGTTTCAGGGGACATCAGTGAGTCATGCAATACATTTACTGTAGAATAAATATTTATATATCGATATATGCATAAAATTGTAATAACCAAACTTTCATTTGTGATAAACAGGAAAAGAAAACAATGCAGCCATATTTTTTGTAGAATATTCCTGTTATAGAAATATGAAGAAGCATATGAAATGAATGATTCTAAGTAAAATATAAAAACACATTAGATAAATAAAATGTAAAATATGATTCAGAAATAGAAAAGCAGCACCATGTCTATGGCAGTAAATTACTGTATGCAAATAACGTGGTACTGTTTCCTAATAATTCATGCAAGAAAGTACTAAATACAATACAATGAACTTGGCCTTCAAGGTCATGTTGCAGGTTAACATGTGTTTATGTTTATGTGCAGAGTCCAGCTATGAGTAGCTAGGATCAGAAACTCTCTCTCTGCAATGCATGTGACACAGGGTGTAAACAAAGCTGTCACCTTTTAGCTTCATCAGGCAAGGCACATAAAAACAGGAATGATGTGCAAGTACCTGCAGAACAATTCCAGGCCCAGGATCCCAGGATGCTTATCCAAGCACATGGAGCGTGGGAAGCACCACATGCAGTTTAGTCACATCTGATGCAACATTGCTGTCGAATGTCTACAAGAATGCATACATACTGTATTCTGTTGTTTCCTACCAGGAAATTTAAGAATAACAGCTTTGTTCTTTTTTAAAGGTAATTCCAAAAGCTTCTTATTTTGTTGGAAACTGAATAACTGTATAATTCCTCATGCACCGTCACTGCTGTGAGTGCACGTTCTCGTACAACCAGTTGTAAGACAGATTTTGTACTAACACTAACTCATGTCAGAGGGCCTCTTACACAGAATGTTCTAGTTGTTGGTTTTGTGGTTGTACGGGTGTCTGTTTCTGTCCTCACACATGCCACATCAAGAAAGACATACGTCCCCAGAGGCGATATCTGAATTCCTCCCAGCCTCCAGCAGCTAAGAGAGGTTCAATCGCCACCCAAAACCATGTGTTCAAAGAGTTTTCATGATTTAGATGCAGAGTTATGGTATGAATCATATGTTTGACCAACAAAATTATTGACAGTATAGCTGCATTTCCATTACCTCCCAAATTTACCACTAAATATTGCAAATAAAATCGGGTAATTGAGAGACTTACATATCGAAAAACCTCTCAAATATCGCTATAAGGTTTTTCTGCTCTCATTAGACATTTTGATATAGAAGTATTTTGCAGAAGTGGAAACACTTTTTCCACATTTTTAATTCACTGGACGTGACGTTGGGGGCTTTGCGTGACCAGTTTGTTTATAGTAAAGATGGCTCGGAATCCATGAATGAGGAGGGGAGAGAAAAAAATTAATAAATACAATATGAAGCATAACATGTTCATATCTCCATCTTCCTTCAGAGTAGAGTCTCGTGGGACAAGGTTGTATGAGAATTATGGCTTACGCGCTGAACATTGCACTTGCACTTTGTAAACATTTCAAGAAAACGGCTTTTCTTTTGCAAAAAACCTCTCTTTACCATCCCGGGCGTGTACTGACAGTAAGCATTCTGCTAACTCTGTGAATGCACTTTAAATTTACTACTAAGAAAACAAGTTGACAAAACAATCTTTTCAGCAAAGAATTGTAAACAACTGAGGTGTTCCATCCTCTATGGTGGAAGGATGCAGAGGATTTCTGCGCTCAAACAGCGAGGCACAAAGTGGAGCTGAATAGCTCATGGACTTTGGCTGCTCAGGCCGACATGCATGAATGCAGGAAGAAAAGCTCATTCCAGATGGACTGAGGCAAAGTGGAAAACAGACAAACCAAAATTTGAAATTGGTTTTGGACATTACTTCATCTATGTTCACCGGAGGGGGACTGTCCAGCTTGTTAACAGAGAACATTTCAAAAGCCACTGTCGCGATTGCATGAGGGAGCATAAGTGCACAAGGCATAGGAAACAGCACATCTGAGAGGGCACCATAAATACCGGGCGATAAAAACGCCAGCCTTCCCTCCTTCTCCTTCAGGTCTGATTGCTGTTTGTCTTGTCATTACATGGAGTAAACTCAAATGACAATTTCAGCAGTAATTCAATTCAGTGAAGCTTTATTTACAGGAAGGAGCACGTGATGCTGGAAAGCCACACTTCGGACTCCAGGACGATCAGCACCGGCTCCCCACAAGGCTGCGCTCCTTCTCCCCTGCTCTTCTCTCTGTACACAAACAGCTAAACCTCCAGTCACCAGTCTGCCAAGCTCCTGAAGTTTGCGGATGAAACCACCCTCATCTGAGTCTGCCTACAGATGGAAGATTGACCCTCTGGCGGCTTGGTGAAGCGAGAACAGCCTGGAGCTCAATGCTTCCCAAACAGTGGAGATGATTATGGACTTCAGAAAGAGCCCAGGACCAACATCTCCCAGATGGAAGCTGAACATCATCTCCCTCATCAAGGAGGCTCAGCAGAGGATGTACTTCCTAAGGCGGCTGAAAAGTTTAATCTAACACAGACAATGCTGGTCCATTTTTCTACACTGCCATCATTCAGTCCATCCTCACCTCCTCCATCACCGTCTGGTACGCTGCTGCCTCTGCCAAGGACAAGTGCAGACTGCAGCATATCATACGTTCTGCAGGAAAGGTGATTGGCTGCAGCCTCGCCTCGCTCCCAGAACTCTACACTAAAGAACCCTGAGGAGAGCAAGGATAGCAGCTGGCTCCTCCCACCCTGGACACCATCTGTGTGAACCTCTCCCCTCTGGCCGGAGGCTGCGCTCTAGAAGGACCAAAACCTCCCGCCACAAGAACAGTTTCTTCCTCTCTGCCCTCAGGCTTTTGAATTCAGCTAAAGACTCTGACACTTACCACTCAATTTGTTATATTAACGTACATTCAAAGCAGACAGGTGTTATATTAGCACACACCCCCTTCACTGGTCACTTTACATTTCACATTTCATGTAAATACACTTACTTTTACTATTATGTATGTAATATTTCTTCTTCTTTATACAGCTTTTCAGTTGGAATGTTATGTTTAGTTTGCTTGTGTTCATGTTTTATATGTTTCTATATGTTTTATATTTATGTTTTATAATTATGTAGGCACCGTAAAATCAAGAAAAAATCCTTGCAATGAAAATTTCTTGCCGATAAATTTGATTCTGATTCTTATTTGTATACCGCTGATTCACAATAATGTCATCTTGGGGAACATCCTCCTCAATGTCAAGTCTTGCAGGATGACATTTTATGAGAATTACTGCTTATGCTCTAAACAACATTCAATAGAAATGCCAATAGAACAACTGAATTAGAAATGCAGCTAGTGGGTATAGTGAGGGTTAATTAACTGTAAATTAACAGCATGGTTTTCGTCTGTTGTAAAGGTTTGGTCCTGGATATTCCAACCAAACTTTAAATTAATTCTTTTACTCAGGCAAAATAATATGCACACTTCCATCCACTGGCCTGGAGACTGTCACATAAAACTTTCTGCACCTGTTGGAGCTGCCTGCTATTGCTGGTGCAGAGACGTTCAAATCTAAAAACATGTAATTACTGGTTTACAATAGCTAGCTTAGAAAGAGTGAAAGTTTTCAGACATGTTTGCAAAGAAAGTTGTATCTCCTCCTGCTGTGATCTGCTCGTACTGCTCCTCTGCTTTATTTCTCCAGACTATCCTCATCAAGTTGATTAGGTGAGTGCACTGAGGGGTAATCCATACTTGCTAAATTGGTTTAATCCATCTATCTCTGTTGTACACTGGCTTGTCTTTGTCATGAGCAAATGTAATGTGATTAGTGAATCCTACTGTGGCTGTCAGAGAAACCCAAGGTAGCATTACTCTGCAGCCTTAGCACAATCCTGGGGATGTACAGCCTAAATGTCAGGTCTGTTAGCAAAGACAGCACTTAGCTACCTGCTTCACCAAGACTGTTTCAACCTGTATGGTTGAAAGCTCTTGAAAAGTCAACCTCTGAAGAATGACTTTCTATACTTTTCTTTTTCTTAACAAATTTGATCACCCTCAGTGACCTAAACCTTTAAATTAGATGTCAGGTTTTTTTAGTGGAAATGATGAAAGAAAAACAGAAAGAACTGTACTTACATAAGTTGAGGTATAAATAGAGACAAGAGGCTTGCTGAGAGAGAGTCTGCAGACAGCAGCAGCTAATATATCGAGGTCCTGAGTGAATTAACCAGGATTATTTTTGTTCAGCATTGCCAGGATGTAGATGGAAGATTGTACCACCTGCCAAATGAGAGGAATAGAGTGAACTTCCATATTTTATATTGCTCTATTTAACTGCCAACCCACAGACCACAGCCCTAGAACCAAACTTCCATGTGTCCCAGCTTATGATTATGCCAACAGATAGCTTTAAGGACGCATTGTTCAAGTTCAATTGCTAAATATTATTATCTTTCCCCAACATCCTCCTACTTGCCTGATGTGCAGGATGAGCCTCTATAGTCCAGTTTCTGCTGCTCACTGAGGGATTCGAGCTTGGATCCTAAGTGCGTGCTTGTGCGCTGAAAACCTGCCCCTGCCACTAACATATTGTTTACTTTGCCGCTATTATAACATTGTCGGCGTGGAAGCTGCCCGTGTACGTACACAACATTAGCGTCACTTACACTTGTCGCCAGAGGGGGCAGACTTCTGGACTAAAGCTAGATTTTGCACTACGCTCCTTTAAAATGTGGCAACCATTAAATAAAAAATACAGACCCCTTGAGAACAGAAAAGGCCAAGGATGACTCTATTGCCCTGGTGTAAGATTGCAAATCGCAAACACACAATAAATTACCCTGAAAATACTTTGCATATGGTTTGTTTCCATGATTTGTAGGTGATCTACCAAGATTGATTGCACATTTGGCAACAGTCGCAAACAGACTTATTTAAATTAGGACTTAGCATGCACAAATGATTCGCTGGTTAGATGGAGAGCAAGACAGTTGCAGATGGAAAACAAATGATGATTAAAATATTAGTTGAAGAAGGTAATATTTGGCAAAGATATCTTAATGTGACCAGAAGGACAGCAGTATAGGAGGATGTTTGCCAAAAAGTAAATGCAATCAGAAAAACAAGAAGAACATCAGATGAGGTTAAGAAGAGATTGCAAGATGATGAAGAAGAAAAAAATAAAAAAAGAGCTAGTAATAAAACCAAAGCAAATAAGACAGGTGGGGATCTGACAGAAGAGATTTCTCCTACCAGTACTGAGCAGCTGAAACAGCTCACTTTCTGTGAGGAGCAAATAACACTGACACGCTTGAGCCGGTTTAGGATCAACGCACATACTGTAACATGTCCTGTTAATGGCATCATGGTTGTTATAAACGCACCTCCTTTTGACCACTTTTGACAACAACAGTTGTGATTTAAAATTCACAGAAAATATCCTTATAAATGTAGTGATTTTGTTCCAGAAGTTCAGTCATTGCCTCCGACTGACCATGAGAAGATATCCTGAATCAGACGGCTACTCCTATACAATCCTGCAGCATTTGATCATTGCCTCTCATCCAGCTGCAGCCACATGTGCATATTAGCCCGTTTGCGTCTGCCTTTCAGAAGCGATGTATATAGTCATAAAACAAGCAGCACAATCAGTTCATGTTTAGAAAATCACATTGTGCATGCAAAGCTGATTTATTTGCATCTATACCTCCCAATATTTTGCACTTTCTGGAAGAAAATACCAGATATATTCATTCAAAACAAAAGTGCTGAATACATTGTGGCACTATTTTAACTGTTTTGCAGGTGCATTCTTATTTGCAACAGGTTGATAAATGAGTCTCAGCATGTTTTTGTGTTCGCTGTGTTTGTTTGAAGAGGTGCACCTGTTTGAAAAGGTGCAATCCTTTGATAAGTCAGGGCCTAGCTAGCTCCTAAGAACCACTCATACATTCTCTCTGGAGATTTCTGGCAAAATGTGAACATAATTGTTCAAATATAGATATGAGTTGAATCTATTTTTGGTTCAACATAAATAAAAGACTTAAGTTTGTGGGGTTTAAGTTTGGTAACTTGAATTTATGGATACAAATAAAAGTAAGAAACACCCACCAAGTGAGGAAAAAAACTGCAAAAAATGCTCAGTGAACAAATAGCATCAGAGCAAAATGAGATTATTGATCAGACTTTGATGCCATGGTGATCTATATGACTTTTAAATGTTCTTTAATCCTTTAAAGCCTGACTGAAGAAAAAACCTGTCATAAAATTGGAGCCCTTCAGAAGTTACCATGTGGAATGATTTACTGACATCTGCTGGTCAAGTAGGAGACTGCATCCAATTCAATAATCAACACACAACAAACAGCATCTTTATTCAACAGCTTAATGACCCGAAAAGGAAAAATTAACAACTTTCAATCAATCAATCAAAACTTTATTTATAAAGCGCATTTCAAACAACACTCTGTGGCTCAAAGCGCCTTAGATTTAAAAAACATAAAAAAAAATTCCCATCCATCCAACCCACCCCCCACTCCAAAATTCACCCACCACCATTTGCCATACCCCCACCATATCACCCCACCCCACCCCACCCACCTCCCCCTCCCCCTCAGCTTAGGATAATGCAGAATACATGACGCTAAGTGCAGATGGACAATTAAGGAAACCCCATCAGAAGGGGATCCGTCTGAACCAATGGTGGCATACAGGCTGCAACTGCAGGGGCCAAGGAGCATGGCAGCCCGGGGTGGCCCGGGTGAGACACCAGTCCCCCCACCAAGGCGCCCATCCCACCGCATCAATCAGCCACAGCCGGACACCACCCCAAACACAGACGGACCCCCAGAGAGGAAACACTGGAAGGACCTAAAAAACAATAAAAGGCAATATAAGAGCACTCAGTGTATAAAATGTCTTAAGTAATAAAAACAATTAAAAGCATTGATATAAAAATTATGAAATATTACAAAACTAATTAAGACTTAAATAACTGAATATCAACTAAAAGCTAAGCTAAAAAGGTCGGTTTTCAACCGAGTCTTAAAAACATGAATGTTCTCTGCAACCCTGAGGTTCTCCAGCAGACTGTTCCACAGGTGAGGGCTTAGCCACTGGAACGACGCCTCCCCGTGGGTGTGTGTCCTGACCCTGGGAATGACTAAAAGTCTACTGCCGGAGGACCGCAGGGATCGCAAGGGTTTCATGTCTTTTATGTCCCTCTGATGGACTCTTTTTTACATCTGACGAAAACCTCCATGTTCATTCCACTAAAAGTAAATTTCGGTTGTTGTGTTTATACTGGTCATCCTGTCATGATGATGACGCACGTATTTCATGTTGGCTGCCCGATGTGTATGTTGGACTCGAGCCAAGACTTTGCTTGTGAAAGTGAAGTAACATGCAATTGTCCTGCTGCTGCTTTAACTAGAAATCAAATAAGATGTTTCTTATTGTTTAGTTTCATGGTAGTTGAAAAGAAAAAAAGGAAGTGGAGTTAGTTTTTTTCCAGTATAAGTACATCACTTCCTCCCCTGTGTTTTCCATGTAAACTTGAAGAATACTTTCCATCTGAATGATTTAGTTCAGAATAATTAATTCCAAATAAATAAAAACATGTAACTGAACCCAACATTTATTCTTTTCTCTGCTTTCACATTTCTCCTCCAATATTTCGTGATTTAGATTCTCTGACAAGGTTGTTTCACATGCTGTTAACTTTTCTTTCACAGTGGAACAATTCATTTCTCCAATAAAAACCTTTCAGATGTTGCATTTAATGAGAATTAAAGAAAGACAATCTGCTTTTCTTCAAACAACCTGAACAGAAAAGAGAACAGTGCTGTAAATACAAGCTACATGTTATGGTTTGCAAATCCTCATTTTGTTGTTAAATGTTCTTCTGTATGCTCTTGTTGATTATATCATATATAGTGTTGCATTCATTCATTTTTATATGTATATAATCATGTTTTTTTTGCCACATGCTGTAAATGTTTTGTACCACAAAAAATGCTAAGCGATTCATTTGCTGTTTGGTCTGGGTGGACACACATTCCCTGTTTCTTATATGATAAGATAATGTCTTCATACATAAGTTACTAAAGAAGATCTTATAAAAAAACTCTGACACTTATTTAATTCTTCATTGTGAACAAAAGCTTATACACCAAAATTTCACCCTAATTTTGTTTTGCATCCATCTGGTTTCTTGAAAATCTGTGTTGCATCACAGGTTTACTGCAAGAAGCAGCATCACTAGATAAGACATGAAAGCAATTTTCCCCCCTTTTCACAGTAATATGGCACCCATGATTGATTTAGACCTGCAACCTCTCCATCACAGCTGGCCTGTTGTTCTCAGATATTGCACACGGTTTCTGAACTGTGAACGTATTTTGAAAAAAGACGCAGCATCATCTGGTTTTACAGTCTCATGATTTGAAAACTTTTGATAAATTTATAGATCAGGAAAGAAAAAAAAACACAGAAGTCATCAAAATAGTTCCCGGAGGTGAAGGTTGCAGAAAAATGTAATCTCTATCAGAGTTAAAAAAACAACAAATCCCTGAAAAAGCTTCACAGGGCAACAACTAGTCCGGCTAAATGGTTGACATAATTACCAAAAGGTTTTGTTATTGAACATCTGCAGATTGAAAAGCAGCATCCTCATATCTTTAAAAAAAAAACAAAACAAGGCTGCTCTGAAAAGAAGCAGCGAATGATAAGACCTGAGGCTAAGGAGCACATAATGTTCTTTCACCAACTCCACACAGATAATTACCTCATTTGGTCTGACGCATCTGTATCTGACTTAAATTTGTCTAAGGAGACGTTCGATGTGGCCTCCCTAGGCTCTCATATGCTCCCTCCTTTAGCTCCACACACCGGAGGTCAGGCCACGGATGCTGCCTTCTGTAATGGGAGCGTGGGCATGAGGAAATGATGAAGGGGATAGGACCTGTCTTCGAGCAGAGCCACACTGACATGAACATGAGCCCCATTCATACCTCCCTAACAGTCACAGCGTGCGTGGGTTTTCAGGCATGGAGGTGTGAAGACACAGCAATATATGTTCCTCTGCAAAAATTCCCTTTTCATGGGCTCGCCACCAAGATTATCTCTATAATTCTTAGATGCTTACAAGCCCTAATAAATTAAGTAGAAACCCCCGTGGCTGTTCATCGTTCACCCGTTTCATCCTCCATCATCCGGCGCCCACTTCCATCAGGCAGTGCTTTATCCCATCATCCATCAAACTAAGGTGTTGTCCACTATTGGCTGCCCTTGATCACCCCTGACTAGACTTGACTGGGGGCCTGTGCTTTCTGTTGTAGATGTGAGTCCTGATAGGATGTGACAACTTTATTAGGCACAAATCAGGCGGCCGCATTTTCATTCTCTGCTGGACGTGTGAGCGATGTGCGCCCCAAGCTGTGGTTTTCATCAGGGGTGGAACTCTTCTCTCCTCTTATCTCTCTGTTTTTAATTCAAAGCCCTCAGGTCTTTGATATCACTCCCTCTCCTCGACAATCCACTACAAGAGCCTACAGGGGACGTTTGCTGGCCCTGCCATTGGTTCACATCACAGAAACAACTACACTTGTCACATGTGACCATTGTAAACTTCACCATATATCCAGACACATGACACAACTTACATGGTGACATCTCGTGTCATGTTTTGTGTCGTTTGTGAAAATCCTCACTATTGTGGAGATTTCTAAACATGTAGTTTAATGAAGATCAGTTGATGTAACCCAAAGTGGTTTTACTAACTAATGTTCATCGTGCTGAGGATCAAAACATCCCTCAACCTGCTGGAGGGGAAAGTACCCCCATGAACCTGAGAGCTGTGTCCTCTGGGACATCAGCCACTAGTGTCTGCCAAGAACAAACTGGTCCCAGGGGAGGGGTCAAGCGAAACACCAATTAATGCTTCCTTACTTACTTAAATATGCATATCTGTTGTCATATGTGGTTGTCCTTATACTTTCATGTCTTTTACGTTCTCATGGTTGTAAAGTGAATTCCTGCTCTAGTGCAGTGTTCCTCGCTCCGGGTCCTGGAGAGCCGGTGTCCTGGACGTTTTCATGGTATCACTGCTGCAACACACCTGACTCAAATCAACAGACATAAGCAGAGCTTGTCTGGGTCTGAGTCAGGTGTGCTGCAGCACGGACACCATGAAAACCTGCAGGACACCAGCTCTCCTGGACCTGGAGTGAGGAACCCTGCTCTAGTGGGACGGTGCTGAGTTCAGAGTTCACTGATGTCAGTTTCAGACAGAGTGGTGGCGGTAATGCACTCCTATGAAGTTGTTTGCAAGCCCCCAACATGCCCAACCCACACATCCTTCCTTCAAAAACTTCCTGCCATATGGCAACCAATTGTTGTCCTTTATGTCTACTTTGGCTTCTCCTTATCTCTTGTTTGTTTTTTTTCGCTGGTTGCATGTTAGCCATGCTGCTCAACACTGCTCAGTTTCCAATGGTATTGCTTCATTTGCTAGTCATGCAGCGGATCCACAAGGCCCCCTTAAAATAAAACAAATATGCATGGAAATGACACAGGAGATGGATGAATGTGTCCATCGACCTGTGTATTCATCTTCTGCATCTTCCTTTTTCATAAATCTTAGTCAGGGTTGGTTAATCATCCCTGCTTGTGCTGCCATAGGCTTAGACTGCTGAGGTATCGTCCCATGAAGCATTGGGCTCATTATCTTCAGCTCTGCTCCTTCTCATCTATGTAGAAACATACAACTGTACTGGCATCATGAAGGCATTTCTTATCTCTTCCTGGATAAAATGTGATGTCTGTTGATCTCTTTCTGTCCCCTCCACCCCAACCAGGCAAGACAGATGGCCGCCTTCCCTGAGCTGAGTTCCTTCCTGTTAAATATGAGTTTTTCCCTCTCCACCGTCACCTCCAGCATGCTCAGGATGGAGGATCAGATCAAAGTCAAGATTCAATCTGTTGGTTTCCTTTGCTTAACTATTATTTGAGTTGGTAGCATGAAAATTGATTGAATAACAGGCTGGATAGAACTGATTGTCTGCAGTGCCCAGAGATGTTAATGTCATGAATCGGCACTTTACGAATAAAACTGAATTGAATACTGCGTTGAGCATGATTGGGCCTTCACAGTGATTCATGGACCCCAGTGGAGCGACAGTCCTGCAAACACGAGGCAACTGGGGCACCGTCCTGGTGATAGATTTGGCTGCTGGGGCTCAGGTGACCTCAGCTTAGAGAAACCAAAAGATGCCACCCACACCTACACATTGGTGGAGTCACTACCTGGCAGGAGGAAATTTGAGCTTGGTGCAGTGTGGGCTGGGCATGTCAATAAAGTGTCACAATCTGGATCATGACAAAAAAAAAAAAAAAGGCAACAGGCACCAAAAGCTAAATGAACCAAAACTTAACAAAAGTGATAAATAGAAGAAAATCTGAAAACTAAAGTGAGGTACATAACAAAATTTTAAAAAGTACTGAGGGTTTATCAAGAATGAGATTAATGGGCTTATCTCCACGGCAACGCAATGAACACAGAACCTCCTTCTGAGGAAGATATGCCCAGAGTCTGGGATTATTATAATCATCTATAAAAAATGCAAATGCTTTTTCTTTTATCCATGATGACATCACAGATAGCAAGTGGCTGAAATCAGCATTTAAATGTCATAAAGCAGAAACAATGAACCCTCGATACTGATAGTGTTGAACTGATGCTGCATAACATAAAAGATATTCAACCTGGATTAAATCAATAGCCAACTCTCATGCAAAGGATGGTCCCTTTTACCAGATGTTGATCAAATACTGACATCTTAATGCCAAACTTAGCAATACAATGTTGATCTTTTAAACATTTATGTCCATGCAGAGACAGCCATTTGCAAGACAGGGTTGAAACTGTCTGGAATTAAGCCCAAAAGTGAAAATCTAGCCATGTTGTCCAATCACGGTGTAGAAGGCTAAAATAAAATCTGCTACTGGCAAATCCCCAAAAATTGTGTTTTAACAACCAGTGTCCCCAACATGTGACACCTTACTTCCGTACAGTCGGCTACTTACTGGACAGGATTAGGACCAGCCAAAAATTTGCCAAAAATATATTTTATCCTGTCCAGACATAAATCGCAAACTGAGGTGAGATGTTGACCTTTTTAAGATGTACGTTATGCACAGAGCTTCGTAGTTACAGCCGCACATCATGTTCAACTCACTGATCATGCTGCATCCAGAATAACAGGTGAAAACGAGAAAGGGTTTTTATTTTATAAATTTAATCCATTTTTAGGTTTTGCAGAGCAAGCAAACATAAATAAGCCTTGGTGAACTTTCCTGTGGACTTCTTGTTCTATTTTTCAAGTAAACTGAGTCCATGCTCTGCAAGAAGCCATAAAATACCACCTTCCTTAATTACAAATCAATAGATCATGTTTTCTGGCTGTGTTAGGCTGTGCACACACACCTAAATCCTTTTGCCTGTCATGAATGGGCAATAAATTTGAGACCGTTGAAAACCTGATTGGGTTCACAAGTAATAATAAATGACAAGATAAATAATGATTTTTCCACGTCTTGTATACCATGGCAGTTGAGGGGAAGTACTGTAGTCCTACAGAGAAAGGGAAAATCCCCTTGTCCGTATGTCACAGTGCTGTGGGGTTAAACAGAGGGAATCCTGAAAAGATTAATACAGGCATGTTTGCAAAGCTCCTCACTCGAGAGCAAAATGAAAATCATCCAATTTCTCTGATAAAAGTTTGGGCAAATTGAACAGCATTAAGGGCAGAGAGGGAAGCTGAAAAGGATTTGGTGCATAAATATTTTCTCTGTGCTTTAGCAGCATTCACTCAGACTTTGTTAACAGCTTAACTCCTCAAGGGAAGATCAGGGAAGGGAGACAGACAGCAGGGACAAGTTCCTCTACAGTATATTCAAGTGAAAGTGTTATGTGTCCCGTTTACAGTTACAGTGCTGGGATAGATGTTAGCACGGATGGTTTACCTCAAAAGAGAGAAGGAAAAAAAATGTTTTAAAGGGTAAAATCATCACCCACGTATCTCATTAGGCACAAAATCTCAAGTGAATATTGTCAGAGAGATTTATTATATACTGTCAGGAAGTACGATGCTGCAGCAGAGGAGGAAATATTCAATCTGCACTCTTAACAGACCGCTCACACAAGAAATAGTAAGTAAATGTGTATTTTCAAGATGGATTAGCTGAATTTTATTTAGGACTGATGCTGACTCAGATTTTTCTTTTTTTAACATCAGTGTTAGCCAGTATGGGATGCCAATTTTCTGCTGTAGCTCCCTTAATTTACATAAAGTGACACAAGTCACAAGTCAACGCATGTCATGATACTTTTTGTTTTACATGGATTAAGTAAAAATTTAGAAGTAATATTACAGCTCAAACTTTTTATGTTAAAGTTCAACATTTAAATTAAAATAAAAACAGAACAACCCACTACTCTGCAGGAGGAGGGGGCATGCTCTGTATGTGTCCTGGAACAACACAGAGCTGCCTGTGGATGCCTGTCTGCAAGTCGTGCAGAAAGAAGGATAATAGCTCACACACCCACATAATCAGCCGATGCAGATAGTAAAAAACAAGGAAATATCGGCCTGATATATCAACAGGTCGATATATTGGTCTGACTTTCACTTTTAAGGTATGAGTTCCCTCATGTGGAAAATTCTTAACAATATGTTAAGTTATCTGCATCATTAGCACATCTGTAAAAGTGCATCACATCCCCTCTTCTGAAGTGAGTTGAGTTCATTTTGCAACAGTGATGGATCAGTCTGTGGTCCATCGTGGTCTCACTGAAATGTTTAGTCCTTCCCTGAGAGAGACGATGTCTGAATGGAGCAGACGTTGCTCTAACACCTGCATGAACTTTCCAGCATTGATGGAGCTTCTCAGATGTGGAAGCTTCCCACGCCATCGGCTCTGATGCAGCCCATCCATCAGAGATGCTGGATGCTCCCTCTGCTCTTCAGCCTGCAGGACACGCCTCCATGCTTCCATTTCCATCTCACAGCATTTACA
>JAVQJG010095379.1:0-19524 GCA_036024015.1 Craterocephalus amniculus | reverse complement strand
GGATCCCCCCGGATGAGTTGGCTGATGTTGCCGTGGAGAGGGAAGTCTGGGCTTCCCTGCTTAGGCTGCTGCCCCCGCGACCCGACCCCGGATAAGCGGAAGAGGACGGTACGGTACGGTACGGTACGGCTCCTACAGAGACAACATTAGTACACTTGTCATATCAAAAATCAAAATTTTGACATTCGAAGCAGATTTTGGGCAATTAAAAACTAGTTTTGAGCCCTATTTCTAAACTCATTAGCTAATCCACAAAATATGGTCATATTTTAAAATAAATAATTTGCAATATATTTTTCTTTCTGCCATGAACTGACTTAAAAATGTAGCAGCAGTGCATCATATGAGTGAAACCAGACCTTTCTTCATAGATTATTTCAAATATTTGAATTGAAACCAAAACTTTCCAATCTAATCCCCAACATATAACAAAAAAAACATGGATATGCAGATAAACATGTTTCATGAATGGCTGACGTGCATGAATGGCTAGAGGCCAGCATGTCATGCTGAAATGCAGTGGATAGTGAATTAAATCCATTGGTTGATCATCTTTCTGATACGTGCAGGCTCCTGAGCATGAGAGTAGGTGTTTTTGTCAATCTGTGTGGGCTGCACATGCACAGCACACGCTCCATCTGGACCACTCTCCAACCATACACAAATAATTTGCACAAAGCAATCAGTCCCTAAAGGAATTGGCGGTGGAGGATCTGGACTGGCTCTACAGATTCCTGTGGATTTATGGGGACTAATTCCAGTGCAAGAAAAATTAAAAGCAGTCAGTAGGAAAGGGAGGGAAATTAACCAGTGGTAAAGGGACAACATTCAGATCAAATTTCAGGACTCATTATATAAAAGCTGTGAAGGATAATCTCAGCTCTTCTGTAAGCCAATAGGAAAGGAACAGATTGTTGAAAATGAGAAAGTTTAGCTTCTTAGCATGAAAATGAAGATCTTCTGTTAGCGGAAAATCCCCAATTTGAAGGAGTCTGCCAAGTCATGTGGTAACTTGTTAAAAGTGGATTAGATGCAGCTTCTTACGTGTTTTTGTCTCTTCGCTACAGCCCAAAATAAACTTTAGCAAAACATTAATGACTAATTCAGAAAGGCTTATATCTTATAAATATATATTTTTGCCACACCACAGCCATACACCCCTCGCTATTTTTGACCCTCTGAAAAAAGAAATGGTCCAGTGTGTATCAAGAACACCTGAGATTATCTTACTGTGTCTAAATATAGGCCTACATGAGTGTCTGAGAGAACCAGAGAGGAGAAGTGATCTGGTTTAAATCTGGGAGATGATAGAAACGCTTGTCATCAGAACACTGTCAGTGCTTGTTTATTGATAAAACAAAAGATAAAACTTAAGGATGCTGGTGGTGTCTAACAGCTGGAGATTTTTTTCCTACAGTGTTAGCTTCACAAATAGTACTTATTCATACGGTTTGTCTTATTTAAGGAAACATTTCTGTTCAGGTATTTAAAGAAAATGATCTATCCTTACACACTCCACACACCACACTAGTCTGTAGAAAACACTTACAAGGTTACTTGATTTGTATACAATTTTGGAATTCTCAACTCTTGTATGTAAAGGTAAACCAGAATTAGATCTAGATTTTTTTTTACTGAAACAAAGAGTTGAAAAAAAGGTGTTCAAATTTCTCAGAAAAGGATTTATCATGATATTTTGATCAAATACAGTCAAGTTTTGACGAAATGTGTCTCAGGATTATTGACATCACAGCCAATTTACAGTTTTGATCCAAAAGGCAGCTTCAACTAAAACAATTTGGAAAAGATTAACTATAATGTTACATTCAAGAGTTCATTTTAAATTAACACATTTATCTTTCACTGAATCCAGTAAACACTCTTAGCAGCTTGAATAGAAGGTCCACTGCAAGATGATCGTGATTTTGTACAGTTACTATTAAATTTTTTGGTTTTGTTTCCAGGGGTGGGACTTTGATCATTCAATTCAGATTAATTTAAACTTATAACACACTGAGAAAATTAACCTGTTTTATAACAGTCTGCATTCCAAACAATAATGAATATTGTCATTGCACGATTTCCCGTACGTCAATTTCACTGATGTACAGTATGTCAGAGAAGTTCAGCTAATACAATGTTTCCAGTTTAGCCACTTATGTGCTATATTTAGCAAGTTTTCAGACATCTGGAAAACCTCTAATTAATAAGAATAATAATTTTATTTGTTTTGCTACTAATAGGTTATCGAGTCCAGACAAACTCCTGAATTCCTGTCTCTTTATGTGTGGTTTTTATAAAGTGATTTCTATTACTGTCACTGAGAAAAAAACTTCACGTAAGATTTTCGTTTCATCATCGGAATTTGCTTACGTTTCCTGCAAAAACCCTCCCATAAGTGTGTGCTCTTTGAATCAAAACAGTAGTGACCTCATTCTTAAAAGGCGCAAAGTTAAAGATGAAACAACTCTTCAATATTTAAGTAAGATTACTTTTTCACATCCATCTTTTTTTAGCTTCGAAATAACAAAAGTCAAAAAAATATCTTCACCCCTTCAGCCAAAAAGCCTCCCTGTTTGCAATATCTCACCTCTGCAGCCCTTTTGTGGTTTATCACAAGATGATATGTGATGTTTAGATATGGCAACCAGAATAATTCCTTTTGGTCACAGGTGTCAAACTCCGATCCTCGAGTCCAGCTGTCCTGCAGGTTTTTGTTGTTTCCATGATCCATCACACTTGCCTGAAACAAATGGGTCATTGTGACGATGTTGACAAGAAGCTGTTGGATCCATTTAATTTGAAAGCCCTTCCAGGAAGTTTCAATGTTGCATCTATGCAACTATCAAAATAAATTCAAAGGAGGGAATGTGCAATACAAAATGTAACCACGATTCATTCTTTTAAATAGTATTTCTTTGGGGTAAAATTTGATGATAGTTGAAATCGCAACACTACAGATTTCTAATTTAACAGGGAAATTAGAGCAGCAGCCCCTGAATTTGACCCCCTCATGTTTTTGACAGTGTCATTTTGTTATTGAATAGACATCCTTTAATTAAATGAAGTATATCAAGGTCAAATTAATTGAACTCAAAAGCCAGATGCTGAAGTGGTGAAAAAACATTTTCATTCAGAACAAGGTTCTGAATTAGCTCAAATTCAGGGCAGAGGAACTGAAAAACACTGGACTGACAAACACAAGACAATCTGGGAAGGGGAACAGAGCTTAAGTTTGTGGGAGGAAAGGAAGACATTAGACAATAAAAGGTTGAAAGGTTTCATCTTCTATTGCAATATTGGTTTGTATACTTAATAATGTTATGTTTAACGGTAGTGCTTTGAGAAATCAGCCCATTTAAGCTTATTCTGAGAACTACATCTTGCTAAGAAAAACTTTTCTCATGAAGTCCTCTGTTTTCTGTTGACAGCTCTGGTAGACAGTCCAAGAGCACCTATAAAGCATTAAAAAGTTTACTATCCTAACAGAAACACAACTCACTAATGTTGCATAAACTGGTTACATTCCCTCAGTACTGTCAGTAAGATTTATTGAACAAATAGTGAAAAGAAAACAAAAATTGAGAGAAACTAAAATAGGTTTCAGGATCTACAGATGAAGACAAACGGGAGTGCTTTCATTGTTATGGGGTATTTTTGGTTGTGTGTGTATGTGAGTCATCGAGTGAAGGGCCAATGAATCATCAGAGGTTAGGAAATTATGATCCATCCAGGAGATAACAGCATATGCTTGACAAAAGCACAGATGAACGTGAAAGTTGTCTGATTACAGAAGCTGCGCAGAAGGTTAAGAAGTGAATAGATAAACTATGTTAATACAGCAATACAAGCATGAGATAAAAACTCTATTTTCTACCTTAGCTTACCAAAATAATAATATTTTAAATTCCATAAGTCTGGATCTCTTTAATCAACACTTGTTTAAACGGAGTATGCTCTTTAACAGTCATAGTGAGGCAGTGATGTGTGAAGATTTATTACCCTAAGGTTAGCTTGTAAACTTCAGTAGGATCAAAAATGGAACCCTGCAGCTCCTCGCATGTGGTGTAGACAAGCTGCAGTGGTGAGAAATTGTGTTGTAGCAACAGCAGGAGATGATTATGTGTTAGCGTTTTAGACTTTCGCTGGAGGCTGATCCTGGAGGAGCTTGTCCAGATAGTGAAGAGGTTATCAACTCTATGGTTTGTGCCTGATGCACAAAACATGTTTTGGGACAAGACAGCGTTTGAGGACATGAGGACATCTAAGGGCCAACAGTCTTACTTCTTACTTTTAGAAAATCTGGTGCAAAAAAAACTGTTGCATAATGTCTTTAAAATTCAAAAGCCTAGCTTATGCTTATGTTCTCTTTTGCTTTACTTTATAGGTAGTAAAAAGAGACCACTGTAGTAGCCGTAACTAGAAGTACTCAGGGAGCATAGACTTCTGCCAAGCCACATACGGTGACTCATTTGACAAAAACACCAAAACATCCAACAACCCATCCAGTATCCCCTAAAACCTGATAAGGGTCAAACAATGTTTTTTTATGGCCTCTTGTGGGGTTTTCTAACATTTTGGACACGGCTGAACTGAATGCATGAGTCCTATGCCGGCGCTGCATTGATGGCAGAATGACCCGCTGTGTGATCATTATTGAGCTCTCCATGTGTGATATAATAAATGAATATGAATGCTTTTTCCTCATTTGTACAATGTTTTATTTTACAATTGTTCCCCCTCAAATAACTAAAAAGAATATAAACACATTAAAAATAATTATACTTAGTAATATGTTGATCTGAATTACCCCCAAATATTTAATCAGTTGTTCCTTATAGCATTTTGGAGAAATAAGGAAAATGTAATCACAATCTGTCAGTTACTTTTAATTTATGTTGTTACAGACAAATATTTGCTGACGAAAGCAAACCTCCACAAAGGGCAGAGGTAATAATAATGGATCCAGTGAAATCATTATTGTTCATAAACTATAAATCCACAAAACGACCTTTTTCCAATATTTAAGCTGTTAATTCTTCCTGAAACACTGCACAAAAAAACTAAACGAGAATTTGCAAACTAAAAATGAAAGATCTGTATAACAGAACCTAAAATGTCAATTTGCCTGAAGTTCTTATTTTTCCATTCCTGTGACCTTTCACCGTCACAGGCTTTTAGTCAACACACGGCACACTCTTAAACAATGCAACACAGTAACCTCCCTCGGCTGCCTTGAAGAAATGGAAACAGAAGCATCTTTCAACAAGTAGTCCATCTTGAAATATTGACCACTAATAGCCTAAGCTGCTTCGAGCATGAGGAAAATGAGTGTGTATAGATTCAGATATGACCCCTGCTGTCACTTTTATTGCCAACTTGTTATGAACTATGATGACAACTTTCAACTGGAGGGCCCAGTCTTTGGATACAGCTCTAAATATATGATTTGACTGGCTTAAGATTTGTCAGAGATGAAGGTGTAGGCCGTTGCAATAAAAAATAAATAAAAATCAAAGAACAGACGATAAAGACAATATAAGAAATAAGAGTAAGGAATGAGAAAAGAGATTTAAGAATGAGAACTGATAGATGAACGGTTATAAAACCCCCAAAACACACAAACCTCAAGTCGCTGTGGTTAATTCACCCTTGATTTACAAAAAATGATGATATGATAAATGATTGATATCACGCTGAGACGGCCCAATGTGGATTATAGTGAAACAATAGTGTGAAAAGGGAACAAGAAGACCCTGATATTTTACTTTGAGGGTGAGAAACTGCTTTCTCCCTCCCAAAACCAATCCCTTGTGAAGAATCCTGCACTGAATCCGACAGGATTACCAATGATACACCCAGTTTTCTGGTCATGTTTAATTCAGTTAAGAGAAATCCCAGTAGCATAAAGAATGACAATAGAATGTGTGGAAAGAAGCCATACAGACTGAGCTGGTTGTACTGGCCTGTAAGGAGGACCATGTATCTATGCTTGCTCAAACACACTCATATGCGCCTTCAAATATTTATCTTCCAGTGCAGGTAGCTCAAACTAATTGAGTTGACGTTTCTCTCTTGTAAATTGTAGTTTGGGGAATTTCATAATGTATCATCTAAAAAGCCCATATAGGTTGACTTTACCTTAAAGGTTTTACAGCACTTTGGTGCATGATGGGCTGCAAACAAAGAAGGGATTTTTTCCAAGAGAGGAACAGATAGACTTTAATAAAGACTTTAATAAAGAAATCTGTAACAGAATGCACTGCAGGGCAGCATTTTCAGAAAAAGTCCATGGAAAAAAAAATCAAATCTGAAACAAAGAGCAGATAACTCAAATGGTTATGAGACTGATTTGGCAATGGAGATAGAAAAAAAATTGTTTTACTTGAATACTGAAAAGAGTAATAATCAACAGAAACCAGGCATTTAATCACAAACATCCGAAGCAAAACCAGCTGCAAAGCATGAAGGAAACACTGTGTCGAGATAAAAATGGACACAAGGCTAACCACAAAACAGTGCATGAAAATCCAAAATCCAAACATATACAGTCAAAACAAAAACAAAGATCACAACCAAACCCACAGAGCATGACAGCTGTTCTCCGAGATACACAAGGGAGCCATTGTTGCCCTGCCAATATACTGTCAATATTTGGCACCGACAGCGAACATGTCCAATGGTATTCGGCCCTGTCAGAGGTTTACAGCAAGTTTTCTGTCAACTTTAAGATATACAGCTTCCAAATGTTTAATCAGGACACCAGATAATCACAAATGAACATACCATATGTTTTTCTTTCACCTAATAATTAACATCAAATATAGGTAAAGATGTTGTGGCTGCTGTAACAGTCAATACAATGCAAGCGTACAATTTTACCTTCATCATCAAACTGAATACTTTCACAGAAGCTGACAACCTTATATAGCCATGCCTGGATATTTCCATCTTACATGTAATTACATCACGGGAAACTCCACCTACAAACTGGGTTATGACTAAAAAAATATCATAATTTATGTTTGCTCATAGTGAGATCACTGGTTGGACATGGATGCTCTGAGAAAAAGATGTAAGCCATATTTGGAGTTGTGTAATTCTGGCAGTAAGCCCAGGGACACAAATCACCCCCTCCCCACCCTTACAACCCCTCACAGGTGTTTCATACACTGACTACTAACTTCACCAGCCAACAAAGTTCTCATCAGGAGTGTCTCTGCACACATGCCGTGTTGTATTTATAAATGTTATATTTAACCTTATCATATATTCTCAACAGAGCCCAACCCTGGCCATCTTTTTGTTAATATTCAAACCTACCTATATATTTATTTTATGCAAAAGTATGGATGAGAAACAAAAACCACACAGGAGCCAACTCCAAATCTTTGAAAGCATCAGAATAATGTTCTTTACATTGTTTGCATGGAGTTGACAAAGATTCTAAACTCCAATTTTACTCATTTTATAATAAATATTAGACATTTTTTTACATTGGTGTATACTTCCTTATAGAAAAATAGATAAGGGGATCAATAAAAACCGGATGGATAAGCAGCATTGATGATGGCATAATAACAACATCTCATTCCCATCCGTATGACAGACATGGAGAGGCTGCATTCAGCTTCTATGCTCCATATGTCTGGAACAAATCAGACTAAGAATAGCTGAAACATGCAGTTTATTCAAATCCAGCTTAAACATTATCGTGTTTTCAACAATTGAACTGTTTTTATTTGATGTTTATCCTTTTGCTTTTGGCAAATTTTCTGCTGTATGATTATGCTTTAATGTCTCCATAATACAAATACATTCACGATGTTTACCTTTTTTATGCCTAACCTTAACCAAATGCTACCGACAGCAGAGTCAAAAACTCAAACTTAGTTCTTCTAAGCATAAAATAGCATAAAAGTCTGGTTTCAATTCAAGATATTTAATCTTAAAATAAATAATCCACATTATCACATTGTAGAGATGCAGCGACATCAGTTTTATCTTTTTTGTGCCGTTAGACACTTTTTTTCACGTCAGTAGTTAAGCCAGTTAATTAAGATGTTGTCAGTGCATGTCTTCCTCATTGCACTAGCAGTATTTCTGGATGATTATTGGCAGTTCTTTGGTAGTAGTGCAATCACCATGAGAATATAACTTCCGCTGATACTTCAAAGATTTGACACCTTCTCAGGAAAGAGTGTTTTACAGCCGAGTGGTAAACTCATCTTCAGAGACGCTGCCCTACCATCTGCTGTGATGCATCTTTCAGCCAACAGTACCATAAACGGTAGACTGCAAGGCAAACAATGTAACATGGACACAGTGTTAAATTAGCTCAAGTATTTTTGTGCATTTGCTGCATTATATCTTCTAAAAGATCCCGCAAAGGTGACATGCTGGAACAACACAGTTTATGTTATGTAATGACAAATAGTAAATTGTGGAACAAAGCTGCAACTCTGCAACGGATCTGCTTCTTGTTCTCTCAGTTTCAGTCCAACGCATAAGCCATTTACCTCCAAGTCTTACACGCATGAAATTCCTGTCATGCATTGCCAAACCCAGGTAAACAGTACATTTTACAGACTGTGCTCTTCATTTCTATGGTACTGCCTGTGGATAACAATGGAGAGGCTTGAAGGGATCAGCTGTTCCTGGCTCACTGAATCTCCACACTGACCTTCACATATGTTGTGTAAGTTAAAAATCGTCAACTGATTGTTTGCAATGTCTTCTCTTTGAGTTACGGCTGCTGCATCTCTCTGTTTTTGCACAACAGTTTTCCAATGACAGGAATGTAGTTTCTTCTCCAAGCCCCTGGAGCTCTAAGGAGACATAAGTAAGACCCAAATACTTCTAAGTCAATAATGACTTTGGTGAAAGCCCCAGATGATTCAAAAAAGCTGCCAAGCTGACTTTTTAATATCTGAAAATGATAAATGTGGATGTTAGCTGAATGACTGAGGGAGTAATGCCTCACTAGACACCTACCATACCTCCTGTTGCCCTGTTCAAAATAGTTTATTAGTTGTGATTAGAACGTACACGAAGGAAGCATTTCAGCTCCAGATTTAATATTAAGTATAAAATGACTTCTTAAACATTGTAACTTTTACCCTCAGATCAAGCTAAGACACAAATAAATAAAACACTATGGTTATTGAGTTTTGGTTTGAAATGCAACATGGTCTACAGCAGATCATTCTCACCAGATATGAAAAATAGACTTTTCACTTGATAGTTTTGACTAATAAAGGAGCTTGGTATGCAGAATTGTGTGGTTTGCAATAAAGCAGTGCATCATATCTTTAATCAACACAAACTGACTATTGAAGCCAAATGTCTCAAAGTAACATTACCTTTCTCATATCTTGGCTTCATAAAAACATTTATAATTACAATTCCAACTGACTGAACCAAGAGGAATCCTTTGTGTTTACATAAAGTGTCAGCTCCATATGGTGACCCTCTACAATGTAAGCAAGAAGGTTCCAGATCATGGCCATAATGAGGTCCATAGCATGACAGAGCATCGATGTGTGAGTCTAGGTGTGTCTCTTAGAGTCAGCTCTAAATTGCTGACATTCTTGTAAAGGTTGATTCTTGTCATTTCTTATGTAATTGTAAAACTCGGCATCCCTTCACCTATGCCTGAATAAGACAAGTGATATACATATATATATATATATATATATATATATATGTATAAAACAGCTGGGATAGGCTCCAGCCCACCCGCAACCCAATTGTATTAAGCGGTTCAGAAAATAAGATGAAACCATGACTGATATATTCTCATATGTAAGATTACATGTTTATACTCTGTGTTTTTATAAGCATATTGAGTAAACCCTTAAAAGCATCAATATTGATTACTGGTTTCTGTCAGTTAATGTATTCTTTACTTTTTATACACTTTGCATGTTTGAGGCAAAGGAGCCATCTCTATGATGTGCTTTGTCATGCATAAGATAAAAGAAAAAATCCATAATTGTTAAAGAAAATTATACATTTGATTAAATTTAATTATACAGTATAGGCTATATGAAGTTCAGAGTGTACACAGTGTCATAGTTCAGTCTATATGGATTGCAATTCTGACATTTTAATAAGTTGTTGATTCAATTCCCTGTTTACCGTCCCCCCCTTGGGGTTAAGGTGTGTGCGCACTGTGTGTGTGTGTGTGTGCGTGTGTATGTGTGTGTGAGAGAGAGAGAGAGCGTGAGAGAGTATGGAGAAAAAAAGGTGTCAGTGTGAAAACAGCAATGGGGGAAACGCGATGAGTGTGAGCCCTCCAGCGAACTGGGGAGACAGTGATAGCAAAAAAAGCAGACTTTTCATCAAAACACTGGTGGGGGTTTTGTTTCACTTTGCTTCGTATCTCTCACATTAGTCAGCTACTTAAAGCATAAATGCAGCACTCTCTCTCAGCAGAGATCCCAGGGTTGGTTTCTGAAAAGCTTGAGAACACAGAAAACAGCCATTCGAAATGAACTGGATAGGGCTGCTCACCTCTCTTCTTCATTAATGGCAAAAGAAGAAACTTATCGCTGCTCAAATATTCTTCAAAAATTCTGCAACCCAGTATGAATTATGAAAATATCTGCAAGTATTGGTCATATATCTGGTTGTAGGATATTGCCTTGTCAGTGTAAAAAAGTTCCAACTTGATGCAAAAGTAGGACAGTATGTTCCCTATGATTCCACCCAACAATATGCATCAGACTTATAGCAATGATGTGTGTTTAAGTCAAATCAGCTACATATAAGCTATAATCACTGTACACTACTGGAAGTAAAGACCCTCGCTTGTCACCATCACAACCTGCCCTTCACAGGGTTTTCTCTCTTTTTTGTCTTTTACAGATTGGCCAGTTTAAGACAAATTAAGTAAAACATTACAAAGAACAATCTCAGTATAAAGGATCCCGTACTGAACTCAAATATTATCACGTGTAAAAAAAACAAGAAAAAAAAACACGTCCCTGCAACTTTGACATCACAGAAACAGAAAAGAGCAGGACTGTAAGAATTTAGGAAGTTGTATTTAATCATTGATCAGATTTGGCACTTTGGAGGTGCATACTGCTTTTATCTGAGCAGCTTTTCTTCCTTTTTGATCTCCAGATGTCTCTGACATTATAATATTCAGCCATTTCTGCAAACATCAGCGTCGTGTTCGTTATAATGACCTTATCATAATCCATTTGCCACTTCGTCATCCCTTGCTGTCATTAAAATGTGTCTGTGGACGCCCGAGCAGTGCCAGTGATGAGCAGTGATCTTTTCACACAGCAGTATGTATTCCCTGTACGGACCGTTTTAAACCTCGTAGAACTTGTTTTATCCGTCATAAGTAGCTACTTGGCTATTAAGCTGTGATATTTGGTTTAATCGAGCTTTTACTCTGGGCAAAAAGATTAAACTAAACTGTTGTCTTCTATTATCTGTTCTGCGCCCTGCAATCCGTGCGTAATGGAAATCTTGAGTTCTTGGATTTTTATTTATCTTTTATTTTTTTGAGAGAGAGGTTTAAAATCATCTTAGACTTACCATGTTTTCCCCCTGGGTGACGATACTTTCACCTCCTTTTCTTCTGTTTCGGGTTACAAACGGAGCACAAGACAAACCAAGGAATCCAGGCAGCGGCGTCCTTCATTTACGCATGTCCAGCGCAAACACACGGATTCTAGATAAGCTACATATAAAGCTTCTGAGTCTCTGTGCAGGTGCAGTTCGATGCTCAAAATGTTATTCCGATCCCGTGAGCAGCGCTCAAATCCAGCTGTCCTGCAAACTTGAGCGATTCGAAAGTCGCAGCTTGTTGTGGGATCTGTCCAGGTAGACCGTCCGCGGTGCCGATCCAACTCTGCTCCAAAACAAATATCACGAGGACAACGACAAATCTGCATTGCATATTTAGATTTGGTAACCTGACAGGTCACACGCTGCAAGCCCGTCTCTCCGGACCCATAGACCACCAGGCGCACGAGCTCTGAGAGAGAGAGAGTTAGAGACAGAAGTAGAGAGAGAGGGAGCGTAAGGATATGGTATTGGATCATATACAGGGACCCCCAAGAGGACCTTACTGTAGATATGTCTTAGTACAATGTTCATATAGGCTACTCTGCCTCTGTACAAATCCTTACAAAGTGAGAGGATGTACATGTATGCAGTGAATTCATAAAAATTTCATGATTTTGAAGCTCACAGGAACACATAATTCTTAAAAGCATGGAGCAGTAATGCTGATGCAACATAAAGTGAGCACGTAGACGTTGACAGTAAAGATGTATGTAAACAACATATTCACTGTTGTTACTAAACCTTACTAACTTAGCTGAAATCTGAGTTTAAACCAATCCAGAGAACCAATTTTCCTTTCTCCATGTGTATGTGTGTTTATGTCTGTATGTGTGGTTTGAAATTAGTTTAAAGCCACAATGCAGAGTTTTGTCAGACTTTCATAATGAGTTAATTTGGCATGCTTGCATCCTACATCTACTTTGAGCTTTCTCCACCCAGTAAAATAAGTTACTGACTCTTGTCTCATGTCTTTTTCTCTTTTTTCATTTCTTTCTCAACAATATCCTCTTATGTTTCTTTGATGAATCAATGAGATGTGCATTCAATGTGGGGAGTGTGTTAATGTGCAGTTGCTAGGGTGTAATGTGATGCATAAAGCAAAACTTAACTGTAGGAAGACAGTGTCCCTGTAGAAAAAGTGAAGTGCAATGGCTCATCTTCAGAAGAGTTGTGGTAAGGCTGCTCCAAGAATGTGCATGTCACCGTGCCATTAAAATGAGTCAGATACAAGTTTCCAAAGTTATATTGTGCTACTTTAAGCAACGTATTGAAACCTGTTTTGAATGCCAAAAAAAAACAAGTTATGATGAATCATCATTCAACAGAATGAGATGAAGTTGTTTCTAATGCTGCAAGCTGAAATTATTATCCTATCTATTTTATTTGAACACTCCATATTGTATAATAATTCCAAACAAATACCACCAGATGCAATTTTCAGCTCACATTTCCCCTTCTCCCTCTTGAAGTGGGAGCTGTTCAGCCTTGAATATGTGGAAACTTGGTTGTTAATGGATTTTTACTAGTTTGCAATAAACTTTTCTCCGAAAGTTGGGGAACAGGAAAAAACAAAACTCATGAACGTCACAGATGATTTAGTAAATGTGCATCGCAGCCAGTCCTAAATGTACTTTACAACATTTCTGTAGGATGACAATAATGAGCAGTCACAAAGAATAAGCAGCTGCCAAAAAACAAACACTGCTGTTTGCATGGAAAGAGGTACTGAACAAGTTGCTGGCTTTACATGCAGACACAGTCACAAAGTGCATGATTTTTGCCTTCACTAAAAGAAATCCAAACAAGTTTACATAATGATATGTTTATCATTGTGGATTGACGCCATGCAATTAGATGAGTTTTTAATAGGAGCACTGTAAGGGCTGAACAGATTTGTCCAAATTTGCAATTCTAAATTGACCTCTCTTTATAATGAATACTGTCTAGGAGATGATCCTGCACTGTTTCACTCATATCAAAGATTTAATCTCAACTGATTCAAGAGCAGCTTTTTAGAAACTAGTACTAGCTTCTTGAAAGATTATTAGCAAGGTCTGCAAGTGGTGAAAATGTTAATGGAGTATAAAATAAGCACAGGTTATTATCTTCTTTTTTGGCTTATGCTTGTGATTTTGAGTGACATGACCATGAGGTTTGCAATGATAAGAGCTCTTTAAATTTAATTGCTGAGGAAAGGTGTCTCAGTGCTTCCTTTCATACTGTCTGGAGCATCCTTAATAAAAGAAAAGGATATCGCCATTCCCACTTAAAGTGTTTCTTAATTATCATCATTAAGCACTGTTAAATGAAAAATTATACATTTTTCAATCAACTTAAGGAGTGGTCAAATCAATTCTGATTCTGAAGAGCAAAAAGAAAACAAAGTTTTATTTTACTACTGCAGACAGTGTGAATTCAAGAAATTTCACATTATGTATCAACTACTTTTTTATTTTATATGCATCCTCTGTTTTCACGGCTGCAGCACATTTGAATAAACATGGAAGCATTCAAGTTTTGTCCGTCTAATGTCATTCTTTCTGACAAAACTTAAAAGTTGTTCTAGCATAAAAAACACCAATATATGAAGCATTTAAGTTTTTTTCCCCCATTCTTCCTGCAAACATGTCTTAAGGCGTAAATAGCTGTTATTAAGTTTGTTATTGGATTTTTGCTTTGTTTGTTTCAAAATTCTCCTTATATTGTCTGCTTGGAGCAGTTAAAGACTCAAGGCGAGCAGGTTGACTGCCTATAAACTCTTCTCTCTCAGTCATCCTCTTCTAATGTTAGCAGAATGTGATTTTGTACTGTCCTGTTTAAAAAATGCATTAAAATATTGTTTTGAAGGTAGAATAAATCTTTCTTGCATTGATGTACTTTATTGCTCTTGTTGCATTTTTGGAGTTCTTTGCTAAAACCAGTGGAACAACTCCATTCCAAAGAACTGGCTTTTTGGAGTTGATGCTGACAACAGTCTTCATCCCTGGTCATGAATATTTTGAGACCAGAGAGAAACACTGAGATTTTAGACAAACAGCCTTGAAAAGGATATTTTTCAGGGTTGTTTCATAAATTTTTCAATCAGACAATACAAAACTACAGTGTAGTCATTACTAAGGCTTGACTGCAAAAGATTAGAGTGCAGGTACTGGGCTGGCATACCTGCAGTCCTGATCGTTCCCCAGCAAAGAATGTTAGGAGAAAAAAATCACTGCATACTGCTGCAGTACCTTCAGCTGGTTAGTACAAAGCTGATTGCTGTCTCTTCTCTTTAGTTCTGACGGTGAGAATGGCATTATAAAGTGCTAAACGCTTTATTGTCTTACCTCTTTTTGGAATGTGGTGCTGACACCAAAAGCAGAATTGTATGTTAGAAAAAATTCCCAACCCCAAATTATTATGCCTATTGTTTGACATCTGGAGTATCTTACTATCACATTTAAAAACATATGAATGTACTTCATACTACCAGCAATCCTTCTGCAGCAGTGGTTTACTCCAACCATCCAATTTCTGTAGCACTTTATCCAATTCAGGTTTGTGGATGGGCTGGAACCTATCCCAGCTATTATCAGGCAAGAGGTGGGGTACACTCTGGACAGGTCGCCAGTCGATCGCAGGGCCAACAAAGAGAGACAGACAACCATTCTTACACACACTCAATCCTTAGAGTATCCTATTAACCTCACATGCATGTGTTTGGATAGTGGGAGGAAGCCAGACTACCCAGTGACAACCCACACATACATGGGGAGAACATGCAACATGGCCTGCACATTGAACTTCTCTTCATCCTCCAGAATTGTCATTTTTGTGTCATCATTCTGCAGTCAACCAGAAAAATGGCCTGTTTTCCTTGTTAATAGCGGAGCCTACTTTCAGTCACTTTAAATTGCACATTTTGCAACTTAATGTCTTTCAGTCACTTTAAATTGCACATGTTGCAACGTAGTGACTGTGATGTACTGTAGCATGCATCATGGTGGGGTTCTCTTAAGTTTAGAATATCCAAAACCTCTGATGGTTTTAAATTGTGTTTAAAAGAATAAAATAAAAAAATAAAAAACATAAGCTATATGGAATGACCACCAACCTAGCTTAACTATGACTGTAGATTTTGCTAGAGGCAACATATGTTGCGATGCTTACTGACCAAAGATGCATGAAAGCTTGTCATTCTCGTCATGTATCACTTGTAGACCAAAATAAACTTCTTCTTCGACAAGTTTGTGGTAAGACAAGAAGTCAAGATGCCTGGTCATATGATCATTTTCACAAGTGAAGATAACCTATTCTTTCATTTTAAATCTTGTATTAGATTCTCAAAGTGAAAATAACACTTTATTTATGAAGCAGAAAATGCATTATCTCCAAAGTCTGCAGACATCCAGCAGGATACCTTCAATATCATATTTTAAAGCAGATGGAGTGCAATCTCCCTCTTGCTGAAATTGTTAGCACACCACTGTGAGTTAACAGTGAGACAGCTATAAATCCTGCCATATCGGTTTTGTACAGAGATCTACTGGCCATGAGTGGATGAGAAATGAAGCAAGATGAGTGTATACATTAGTCTTCTGGAGATCTACCAAGAAGGAACCAGATATCTTTATTGCCTCTCCTATTTAAACACCACAAAGATCAGTCTTACAGCCCCTCCCTGTATGCAAAGCACAGAGAAGAAGCATTATTATGTTTTTATCTAATTCATATGGCAAAACACAAGATTCAACTTAAACTTCTGAACCTCACAGAGATTCTGATGTTATAAAAAATATCACTACTTTTTCATGTGGTGAGTCTCATATAAAGGAAGACAATGTTTTAAATGGCTCTCTAGCACTTAGATTATTGGAAAAAGATTCCAGCCTTCATTATGTCCCCTGAATGGGTTTTACACTATGTGTGGTCAAATGGTTAATATTAAAGCCAGGCTGTTATTCCCCATAGCACATTATTATTATCATCACAGAGGGGCAGAGCTAAAATTTATTATAATAATCCCCGAAACCAAAGAAGCCGCAGACTAGGTTATTATTTTCTGTATATGCATTACTTTTTGTTTTGTTCCTTTCTTTGTTTGTTTGATTGATTGGTTGGTTTTCCATTTTTGGAGCATAACTAGTTTCTCCCTTGTAGAAAATAAAACAAGACTATGCTTGTGGCATTTGGAAAAAAATTCAGCTGTTTCCGGGATAGTACAGGTGGGGATGTCAGAAAGTTTTGACAGATGAACAGACTGTTTGGTTTTACTTCAGATTTATTGAGAGTGGAGAAAAATACATTCAATTCAATACATTTCAATTTCACATCAGCTGCACAAACACATTACTTTTTGTAAAGTCATAACAATCCTCCGGAGAACCTAAAACAGATAGCAGACTAATGACAGGGTGTTTCAGCCACTGACTTTGCTGCTCTCTCACTGAATTCATAAGGAAACTCAGTTAAATGCAAGAAGTTCCCACTATATTCCTCGAGGTATACTAATGTTATATATTTTTACATTTTTAAACCGTTTCAGTTTGTGTTCCTCCAGAGGATTAAAACATTAGTGTTAGCTCAATTCTTTTACATTATGTCCCAAGACAACATTTCTTTAAAATATTTTTTAAAGATATTTTTGTATCATCTAACTCAAAAAAATAATATCTTCTTTCAATGCCTCTCTTTCAATGAGAATGGAAATCAGTATTGGGCTGCCTTATAAAATGTGGAAGACAGCACATTATAACATTTATCGTCATGAAACAGTAGATGTTTCACTTTTGGTTCACTTTAAAGCAATCCAGCACTTTTACTGCTCTGAGGTAATTTTCCCCCTGAAAGTCTGCTCCAATGGTATACAAATGGTTCCCAACGTGGGGGGCGGGGACAGAGCATCAGAAAGGTTGACAACTTTAAAGTTCTTTACTGCTAGCTAATGGGACACTGATATACTAATGGGCAAAACATTTATGAATCTGCAAGAGAGATTTTCAACCACAAAAAGGGTGATAAAATATATAAGGAATGTGATGTGACCTGAGCTTGATTAGGTCATGGGAAGGGTCAATGACTTGACATTATTTTTGTTGATGAAAAGGAGGCCCTGCTTTAGGAACCACTGGTCTATACCAAGGTCCATGCCTAAGTTACAACCCATGCATTGAATCCAGTTGGGTTTGGGTGTATACTGCCCTTTTCTACATACTCTACACTTTACATGAAATGCCTTTATGTTTTCATCCTGTTGTCAACTACATGGTCTACTCCACTCTGAACTTTCTGTACACTCTGAAAAACTATTCCCATGAATGATCGGAAAATCATTTCATACCAAAAACAAATCAAGCTGCAGGTTTAGTGTGATGCAGAGTTGGACCAGTCCAATCTATCAGACAAATTGACTGCTTATTGACCATTGGAGCCCAGCATCACAACAACATTTACACCAGTAAGTGAACCAAGTACAAACACCCTCTGTGATATGTTATATACATTTCACACCTAAATATTGTCAGATTAAGACAAATCTGGGTCAAGCTATATATTTTGAACTAATCCAGTCAGTTTTTTGTCTGACCAGAAAAGCTAAGGTAAAAGCCTTTACCAAACAATGTCACTGAAACAAAGCACGATTAGAACAACAAAAATTCATTCAAGAGTGTCGTACCTTTTCTGTTTTGTGGTCAAAACTTACATTCCAGCTGATTGTGATAGAGAGGTCTGCTTTCTTGACTTTGTGTTTGTTGGAAATGGCAAACAAAGGTCCAAGTTATTTATTTAAAACAAGAAAAGTGTTTTCGGGGATATTTCTAAAAATGCTACTGTAGAAGATTGCATATTTGGGTTCACTTCCTTCTCGACCATTGGTGGTCCTATGTGAATTTGGGAACTAGCCTCATTTCTCCTTGCACTGATTGATCAATGTAAGTGACCCCCTCAATGCCCCCCTTTTAGAAATTATGCTTCCAGTCCCCCCTGACAGTCCCTGAACGCCCCTTGGGGGACTGTATTGCCCCCGATGACAAGCACTGAAATAGTATAATCAGTATGTGCTCAATAGTCTGATACATCTGCCGGCAGGGAAGTGTCAGAGTCATGTCCTTCTATTGATTCACTGCTTGGTTGAATGGCAGCTTAGCACAGTAATGTACTTCCTACATTTAGTAAAATGTTTACTGATTTTTCATGTAATTTGAGGTACTGTGTGTTCGCCTTTAAATATTCATGTTAAACCATTGAAATCATGCACTCACACTGTTGGTTGTATCCAATACCAACTAAGTAAGTACTGTATGTATGACAATTTAAACATGACTCTGCACTATTATATCTGTTTTACCATATTTCACATGATACATAGCAAAATAAGTTATCTTCATCAAAGGAGCTAAAAGCAATTTTTTTCACCTGTGGTGGCTGTTTATAAGTACGGGGGCGCGTGGTCGTTCATGGATGTACATGGATGCGCGGCCGGGCCGGCTAATAAACGCAGAGCTGGAGATCAACACAAAGAGGCGCTGTGTGACGTTGCGCTATACTCCAGATGAAAACACACCCAGTTCTTCAGAAAAAGATTTTTTTATTCCTTCAGTGTGAAAACAATGAATTTCAATTTTAGCTCCTTTAAATTGGTCAAATATGAGAAAAGGTTAAAGCGGCTCTATGCAGCATTATCATCGTCATACAGCAGCTTGGAAGTAAGTATTTTGCTTGACTGATCTGTTCTGATCAAAAACCGGACATTTCCTCCTCCATCAGGTCTCCCCCTACCAGAAACGGCGCTTGCAGTTTAGCCCATTGACGCTCACGCTTGTTTTGGTTTGGAGGTCTCGCGATACACAAGACTAGCGCTATAAGGCCGGTCGTAAATCCGTTTGGACAAATATGCATGTTTACTCTGCGATTCGGTATTTGCTTTTATACTGCTTTGATAATTACTTTTACTAG
>JAVQJG010095375.1:0-10573 GCA_036024015.1 Craterocephalus amniculus | reverse complement strand
AAAAAGATATCTCTCTATATAATCTCTCTCTCTCACCCACACACACACACACACACACACACACACACACACACACACACACACACACACACACACACACACACACACACACACACACAGAAGCACTTAGCACGACGACCAGCAGTCCACCAGTTCTTGCTGTATCCTACTCTTTGATTTAATGCTTTCTCTTTTTTTGTCATTTCTTTTTAATGCGTTCTCTCAAAAGTAAGTCGCTTTGGATAAAAGCGTCAGCTAAATGACAGTAGTAGTAGTAGTATAAGTCCATAGTCAACCACTAATGCAGCCATATATCATCAGATACAAGCATTTAAACCGAATGATATCAACAACAAAAATGGTCCCTCTCCTCTTTGGTCCAGAGCAGGTGGCACACAGCTAGGATTCAGTCAATTTAAAAAGCTTCCTTTTTTTTTTTTTTTAAATCTTTTAAAGACTCTTTTGTGCTATATACATATACATATACATTTCCAATTCCAGAATATTACGCCACTTTACAATTTTTAGACACACTGATTTGTGGTTTGCTGAACTTCTTTCTGTCTTTACTTCTGAGAGACTCTTCCTCTCTAAAGTCTTATTTTGATCCGTCATGTTGATACTGGCTTATAACCAGTTGAACTTAATTAATACAGTGTGTTCCCCCAGTGGTTTCTTAAAATAACAAAAAACTCACACACACTAGCGTTTAAATCTTTTCTTGGTCAAACTTTTCAGAGATGCTGCTATCAAACTCATATTTACATGATAATAAATTATATAATTTTCAAAATTTGATCCTTTATCTGTTCTGCTGCATATTGATATATGGCATTCTGTTTTTGATTTATATTCTAATCTACACTATAAAAAACTTTTATTCTTGAAATGGGTATTGCAGTTTAGCCTGTAATTTAGCCTGTGTAAAATACCCTGAATAGATTAAATCTAAGAAATGGCATAATCGTTATTAAATCAGATAGTCTTGTTACATCTTACTCCTTTATACTTTACAATAGGAATCACACCTTCCATTAGAGATATAGCATTTATTAGGTTTTCTTCTTATTTTCCCTAATAGAAGATCTGTTTAATTATTCTCCAACATTTAAGAAAAAAATATTACATTCATTATTGTTATGATGAATATTATTATTATTAATATTGTTATCATAATTATGTAATGAATATCTATTTGTGTTCCTTTAGGCAAATGGTTTATTTATTTATTTTTTAAATTAACAAATTTAAAGCATAAAGATAATTCAAGGTATTTACACAGAACAATGCTTTTAAAGGATATTATAACATCAGCATCAGTATGTAAATGGAAAGAAAGTTTTTCCAAGAATTTAAAGTAAAATAATTGCAAATAAAGATAAAAGTAATAACACCAAGAACATAAAAACTAAATATAAAATAAAAGTTGGAAATAAAATATTTAAAGTCTTAAATGTATAATGAAAATAGCAACATTGAGTTTATAGGTTAGATGGTAGTAAGTGGTTTCAGCTTAAAGCCTGCTCAGTGTAGTTTAAACTCTGGGCACAACTAGCTGACCATTTCATGCTAAATGATCCTACTTTGTCCTGCTGCAGTTACAACCTACATAAGTTCACAAAGGAAACTTGAGTTGCTTCATCCTCCTGATTGTGCAAAGCAGAGCTGTAAAAAAAGATTTTGCACTTTTAATTGTGTGTGCAACATTTCACAGAAACACAGCCGTGTGGTTGAGTTAATGGAATGTTGTCAAAACCCGATGGTGCTTCCTTTGTAACAGGTACAGCTGGCACCAAAACCCTGACAATAAGAAACCTCCTGCTACTATAGACTATTTGAATGTTAACAACATTAAATATTAGTATCTATTTCTTCTTTCTGGTTTGAATCGTCTCGATAAGTGAAAACCGAAACCGCTGACAGATAAAAGTCCCCCTGTCTTATTAAATGAATATCACTGAATTCCCCTGATATGAAAACAGATGTTGTAGAGTGGATCAGGAAATTACAAATAGTTTAATATGTTTGAGTCAGCATGCAGCTTTTTTCTCTTTTTTTCTATCAAAAGTAGGGTACATCTTCTTTTGCCTTCTGAACTGCAGGAAGCATCAACTTGTTGTTTAACTGTCACAGCTTGTCTTTAAAGATTCAGCCAGTGGATGTCACTGTTGGTAACAATGTTGGCCAAAAAACTTCAACTTGAAGTTTTATTCTGAGTTTTTCAGAAAAATACCACTTCTCTGGAGTCAAAGTTGTTTGTTCTCTACAATGTTAATTCTACAATAATTTGTCTACTTTTAAAAATTGAAACCTTTTCAATTATTCTGTATCTTGGCCTATATAATAAATAAATGTATTACCTATATAAATAAAACTATATTTTAATTAATTAAAATGATAAAGCTAAACTTTCTTTTGTAAAAGTTGCATTCAAAACTGTTTATTTCCTTGAAGGATTTATGAGAATTATCTGTCACCAGTTTCTTTTTTTTAAATTTAAAAATCTGGAGTTTTTTTTTATTAAAAAACAACTAGATTGATCCTCTCCTAAAATGTTTGATTTATTAAACATCAAGAGAGCACATCTAAATACACATTTAAGGCTGTTTCTTACCAAATTTTGCCTCACCTGAATGTTTTCTTGTTGTTGTTGTTTGGAGATTTAATTAGTCAGAAACTCGTGAAAGCCAAAAATATTCTGCTCACATGAAAAATTTGCACTTAGAATATTAGCATGCAAAAGGTTTACTTCATGAGATTAACTTTGGGAGAAAAGTCAAGACCAGAAAACATGTAAGGACTGCCAGGAAGACGTTATGATGAAGTTGTGTGTTTTTTCTAAGTAAACTGAATATAAAGCACGGATTAAAGTATTTTCCTGCCACTAACTGATTGACTAAACAACCTGTGAGAAACTGCAGCACACTCTGATCCAGTATGACTTTGTAGATCCTTCTTTAAATAATGCCATCTGGCTTCTCCACAAACAGCTCCATGTTTTCTACCAGGACTGTGGTTTTTGACACATTTTAATGCAACATCATTATAAAACATTTCGACGCATTAATGTTTTCAAGATATACTGATGGGAAACCATTGATTAATTGCATTAATTATAGTCACAATTGCAAACAGCACGGCCCATAAATAAAGGGAGTTGTCTGAGGATGGATGAGAGGAGATAGTCTGCTCTTTACTCATTCACCAACATCCACATCTTGCTGTCATTAAATAAACATATTTAACTCATTTCCTGCTGTGTGCGTTCAGGAGTTCCCTGCGCTGCTCCACGTGCTTGCATCACGAACTTTTAATCAACAACTAGTAACATGTTTGTCGCCCGTCGGTCGCCATCAGAGGCGGCCAAAAATTCATTTCTAGGTTATCCTCGAGTCATATCTGGATGTTCTACTTTCATCCCCGAAGCTTCAAAGCCGGCGCTGTGCTCACTTCAAACAGCCGTCACCGAGTGCCAGTCACAGCTCGCTCCAGAAGACAACAAACACTGAAGAAAATGTTAATCAGCCCGGGCCAAGAATCACCAAAGTAAATTAAATAAAATGTAAACAGATGGTATGATTTGCAGCATATGGATAAATAAGGCAGTCAGTCATCTTTCGTCTTCCATTTTTTTTGTTTTTTATTTCAGTGGTTTACACAGCATCCCGAGTCCTCCGCCTCTTGCGCTTCCCTCCATCCCAAACCCTCCTTTTTATGAGTCAGTAACTTCACTGCATGCCGCTGCTTTTTCCAGCCCAGGGTGGAAGTACATAACCCAGGGTTTGGTTAATACACAGGGCATAAATCACTTTGCTCATGTTCAAACAATCCAAGCGCGGAAACCCTTTTACCTTCATCTCTACTGGATCAAATGCATCTTCCAAGCATGCGTAAAAAGGTTTTTGCAGACGATTTAATAGCACAAAGTTTCCACTGCTTCAAATCTGGAAGGATGTCTGTCATCAGACGGCGGAGGAGATGATAGATCCGAATGGGCGGATAAAATCACTCATTTAGTCGATGGACAAGATCCAAAAAATGAAAACAAGCAGTGCAAAGAAATGGAGTCTTAAATGGGGAGACAAGAGTTTAGTAGGTTCAGAAGCAAAAAAAAAATAAAAATAAAAAAAAGGTCAAGACAATCTTTCTATCTTCCGACTATGGAAATAGTAACATTATTGTTTTTTGGGTTTTTTTTTAACTAATTAAATTCTATAAGTTATCATTTACTTAAATGACTAAGAGGGTCCTGTGTGATTAAGCAGTGCACATTTATTTGTTATCTTCACATAACATTAAAATCTGTTAACTGGAAAGCCAGTTAATTGTAGATGATACTAATGTGTTTATCCATATTGTGTAGCATAAACATCCAGCCACAACTCGTCATGGGACAAAGCCACTGATGTAATGTCTAGACACATGAACAATAGGAGTATGTTTAGCCCAACAATAGTGTTTGTGTTAAGTTTTTCTTCCTCCTCTCAATGCAGAAGGATGCATTGCACATTACTCAAAATTTAAGTATGAATTAAAGTTTGTTTTCATAGTTTATCAGGCTGTAAAGTATATAGGTCATAATATTAAAAAGGGGAAAAAAACAAAGTGGAAACGCAATGATTTTCTGTGTACTTTTCCACCTCCTCAACGTCGAACGTCTTCCATTTGTTTGCCTTTTGTTTTGATCAGCATCACTGTTGATAGGAAAAGTGAGATGTGTGTCCTTCCTGTTTGAACTTTGGTAAATACAGTGGAGGCATGAGAAAATGTCACGGCTCAACTGTGGTCAGAGCGCTGCCGAGGTGCACTGACTCATTTTCATTGTGACTTTGTGAGTTTGTGTGCAAGAAAGAGAGCGAGAGACTTTGTGTGTTGCGCTCTGTACATATGGCAGATGCTGCGATCTTTATCTCTCATTCATGGCGTCCAAGGAAATGTAGCGTAAGCTGGTTAACAGTCAGTTTCTCAGTATCTGCCTGGCAGAGATGAGCAGATAGGCACCGCCATGTCTCTCATGCAGCCACCTGCTGCCTTGTTCTGTGGAAACTGAGGTGATGCTATATGTTGCCCAATAGTGCACGGCTTGCCCTGCTGCTTCACTGATTGCTTTTTAAATGTCACATATTGCTCTGCAGGAACACTTTTAACCAACAGTGATTGCAGTGTAGATAATCCCCCCGCAGCTTTATGGAGTTTGTATTCAGCTGCATTCAGTAGAGAATTAAATAATGAAACCAAAACAAAAGCCAAACAGCTAAAGTTTAAACTTCTGTTACAATTGTCTTTTTTGTTTGTTTGTTTTTTAGCTTGCTCTTAATTTTGTCTTTTGTTGGTGGACTAACATTCTTAAGCAAAAAAGAAACAGACAATTGATCATAAAAGGATCAGGAGGGGATTTATTCCTTAGCTTAACCAGGTATTCTGCCTGACCCTCAGATAGTTATAATATTTCAATCAAACAATAAAGGGAAAAGTTAACTGCAATGGAACCAGACACAATTTTAGACATTTTGTGTGCTCCAGGCAAACCCCGCCATGGGATCCTCTATGTCCTTACTTTTCAATTTTAAACCATTATTATTCATCCAATGACCCTTTGTAGCTTGATTACAAGCTACAACATGATTTTGTTGAACATTTAATGCAAGATTATGGTTTTACCGATTATTTGGAATTAATCCTCCCTTTAATCTTTCAGTTGTTTGTCTCAAGATCAATGATTTCTATTTATACTATTGCTTTGTATATTTGTATTTTATGCTACAGATTGAGCAACAGGTGATGTATTCGGCAAACTTTATGTGTTGTCTCAAGGGGGCTGAAAGATTTTTCCAGTTACTGAACCTGTTTCCACTTGGCTGAAAACTCAATTCTTGTTTTTCGGTATGGTAACAAAAGAATATTGTTTTTTACTGCAGACAAGCCCTGAGTTCATCCTTTTCTTTACTACTCATTTGCATATAAAATACTTAAATACTTAAATTAAATATAAAGCCAAATTGATTTTTTTTTAGTCTTTCTTTCCCTCTTTATCCATCAAAAATATTCACTGGCTTGAACAGGTTCTCTTTGCACTATAGCAGCACTGTGAGTTGTGGAGTTTGAATAAGGCAGCTTCCTATTTGTCATTGAGCCATTATTATTAGTTCATATGCTTTTTAAAAAATACAAAGTTAATTAGTAGTAAAAAAAAGGGGGCCTTGTTGGCCCTAAATAAAAGTTTAATAAAAGTGTTTAATCTTGCTGCTGCAGACTGGAGCACGTCTGTTATCACACTTCCATCCATTCAACCTAATCACACTAATTCATATTTTTTTTGTACACACACAAAAAGGGAAGTCATATCCAAGAAGGGGAATCAACATGCCGTTGTGTGACTCTTTCAAATGCAAATATTAGCCATTTAAACTATGACTTGCCTCCGTTCTAAAGTGAATATATAAACAGAGGAATGGTGTTGGTTGTGACTCCTGTGGATTTAAATGGATACTGGCATGATGTCACTTTAAAGACAACTTTAGTAACAACAGAACTTTACCAAGATGGTTATTTGAGACACTTTGGATAGAAGAGTTTACCAACTACATACAATGCTCCAAATCACTCTAAATGAAGTTGATACTTTTGGCTTCATTGATCAAAAAAAGAAGCTTATAGCTCATCGCCTGATTCACATCTGCCGCTGATAACCACAATATGAAACCACAGACTTGGCAGCAGGAGCCATTCTTCGTGCCTGCCAGCTTTTTTACCACAAACTATCAAACTGCCACGCCAAGCCTCCCGCTGTACGCCGCATCCAGGATCAATGTGTGTACTGAATACTAGATTCTGTAATCAACACATTCTCCATATTTCTCCCCCTCAGGTGCCTCGCCAACATCAAAGGGAGGCAAAAGATGGTGTGGTATCTCTGTGTGCCGGTGCCTTCCACTGTATGAAGCAGCCCGGTTTTCAGCCCCGAGATACAGGCGGGGAGCAGCCGAGGAAATTTGATTTCATGACTGTTGCGTTGCTACCTGGCAGGTAGGGCTGTGGTTTGTGTGTTTTGCAGGTTTTGCCTGCACCTGGTTACAAGCTGATCACACCCCAATGTCTTTACATCACAAGATCTGATCTGAGGGATCTTTATGCCAAAACATTCAAGTTTTATGATTCTGTGCTCCACAAATGTGGGAAAAGTCATTCAGTAAGAGAAATGTTCATTTAGATTTTCACAATAGAAAGTGTAAATGAAGCTGTGACGAAGACGACTGAAATAACAATGAGACAGTTAAGATTTGACATAAATTACAACATGAACATATTGAGTGTGAACCCCACATTACAAGCAAAACAGCTTTGTTTTGGTTTTTCAGCACATACAACTGAGCATATTTATATATGTTCATATAAATGCATTTGGCCAAGTGGACATTTAAGCAAACCAGAGCTTATTCAATGAGATGATGACAAATTTGTTAATACGAAGTTGTGTGTAAATAATTAACCAAGGATTTTCCAAATAAATGAACATTATTAACATAACGATATTACACACACACACACAAATTTTTACATTTATTCCATCAATATTCTGAAGCTTAATGACGATTTATTAACAAATCATCTATAGCATAATTTATAGAAAACCTGATTCATATTTTTCTTCTTTATAACAGTAGTTTTCCAATACTGTGCTCAAATTATTCAGTCCCTTCTCTAAAAGCCTTTTGACTAAGAACTCTAGACTTTTACTGTAAGAACTTTGAACCAACATTTGTCAGATGTTCAGACATCTGTTTGAAGATATTAGAATGATAGTTAAAAACAGTTACTTTCATTTAAAGTTACACTTTCAGAAAAAAAGAGTAATACAAAAAAGGCTCAAAAAGAGTTTTTTTTTAAAGAAAATGCTAAAAGAAGGTGAAATGCTGATTTGATAGACCTTCAGCTTGGGTTTTGAGAGGGAAACCAAACAGTTGGGTTTTGAAACGGATTAATGAAACGAATCAAAGTTTATGTCATGCCCTGTTTAACTTATTAATCAGATCTTCTTAAAGGATTTTATTGGTTTAATGTTTAAGGTGATATATATTTTCTCATTATATGTGTTGTGTGGTATGCCTGACATCTATTACTAACAATAAATGAATGTTTTTCTTTGGGGTATGTAGAAAGGTTGGGATTAAATAAATAGCTTCTTTGTAGTCCTTTGTAGTCCCTTTGGTTTAATTTCGGTGTTTTTTGCCTTTATGTTCAACTAAACTCTCAGATCAAATCAAAATGTGTTTTTATCATCAGTAAGACTCTGGCCTGTGTAAATTCAAAGACTCAAAAATTACTTTCACACATAACAAAAACAGTTTGAAATCAAGCCGCTGAGATCAGGCTGTTGACGTGAAAGAACTCTGTCAATTGAATTTTGTGGGATTTATGTAATTTCCAACCAGGCTGTTGGACTTGATTTTTGCTTTTGGACAATTTCGTTCCAACATTAAGACTTTTGGTTTATTACTAGAGCAACAGCTCACAGAAACCAGCTGAAAATCCCTGGGACTGAACATTAAGCCCCGAGTTAGTAACCCTGGTGTGCTTTTTGATCCTGACTTGAATTTCACTACATAAAAAATCAAATAAATTGGCTTTTATCTTCTCAGGAGTTCAGCCAGATACTGAAAACGCAGATGAACGCTTTTATCACCGCCAGACCTGACTACTGTAATGCACTTTTTCTGCTCTGCAAAGTCCTGGATGAACTACAAATGCAAAAGCAGAAGCAGATGCATCAATGGTTGCCCATTAGTTTTAGATTTTAATGTTCTCTTATTGCTTTCAAACCCCTTTGTGGATTCTTGGTACCTATTATGCAACCATTTCTTAATGTTCCTTAATCCTGTGTTTTTCTAAGAGATCCATTTTAATTTCTCAGCTCTTTTATTTCATTACATCGATGCTAATCTTAGAGTTTTTCTCACATGCATAGACATGTTTGGATCTTATAATTTGATTTGTGCAGCTGTGGCTGAGCTTTGTGAATCTTTTTAAAACTTAATTATAAACATTTAGGGTGCTATCCAAAAGGTTTGTATTGATGACCTTTGATGCTTTACCGTTTCATTTCATGGAATCTATTCTGCACTTTTAGACATTTGAAAACTCACTGAACCTTAAAGTTAATTCCATTCACAGAACACACCTGAGTTTACTACATCACACAGTTACAGAGAATTTTCCATATAGGTATCTGATCAGCTCTGAGATCTTTCAGTGGTTGTGTAATTCAATCCATCCTCAAGAAGCACGCCTCAGTGTCTTCACAAAGCCTCTGCTGTAGTTGTGAAAAGCTCTTTCAAGTCAAAAGGATGTGAAGAAATCAGACAGAACTGTTGTCTGAGCGTAAACATAATGTTTGTTGAGATGCTGACGGTTAGCTCTATATGCCAGGTTCATGTGAAGTGTCTAACGTACAGACAACCACATATAAAAGCCATCAGTCACCCACCCTTCAAAAGCCCACATACGCACATAAACTCGTGCTTTCTGCCTGCTGCATAACAAAAAAAGGAACATTTTAGTGATGATTAGTTTATTGGTTTGTGTGGAGAACAACTTGTTGAATATTACTTTTTGCAGGTACACATTTCTACAGATACTCCTGACATTTTTCAAAGGTTTCCAAGCATGGCAAGTTAACTGAAGAGGCTACAAACATGAGGAAAAATTATTTTGTGGTACCAAATACCACTTGAGAGTCCAAAGACCTGTTTGAAAGATTCCTCTTCAGTTTCAATGGGATAGTAGTAAAGTTGTCAGGTTTTACTGGTGAAATCTCACACATACAGTGTCATTGTCATTATCAGCTGCTATAGGCTTCATGATCCAAATTAAACTTCTGACATATTGCTAATTCACATCAGCATTAACAAGCCGATGGTTAGACATTTGCTTGCTCTACCCAACGAGAGACGGGACTGGAGATTTAGCTTTGAAGCTGTTAGCATCTTCTTTATGTGTACATTTTTGTTGACACTGGGTAAATTGTTTTGTACGTTAATGACATTCAGTTAATGAAGTTTCCATAGATGTATTATGAATGAAACTGTGTCTCTGTTGTACATTGTATGTGGCCACCAGACTGTGGTGAGGTCACCATCAGGTGAGCGATTGAAAACTGGTAGCATACAAATGTTGGGTTACCATAGGCAGCGAGATCATGGGGTGGGCATGTTGTTCCCCACAATATATCACTACAAACCTGACTTCAAAATAAATAAATAAATGAATAAACAAAGATTTGACGGGTTTTTGCTAATTATAGATTTGCTCAAATGGTTTGGAAAGTTTTGAAAGATGGAGACTCGTCCTTCGGATTCCTCAGAGTGGTCTGCTTCACTCCAGCTGTCTGTTTTTCATCCATTTTTTTGACTTGGTTCAGTTTGTTAGGGAGTCATAACTTGTATCCACAATACTGGTGTTGTGGTCACGCCCTTGGATCCACGTGTCTCAGTTGTTTTTTTTCTGCTACTCACCTCTCTCTCCTGTCTGACAGCCTTGGTGCAGCTGAGGGGCGTGACCAGGCTCCGGTGCAGGA
>JAVQJG010095357.1:0-24071 GCA_036024015.1 Craterocephalus amniculus | reverse complement strand
CTTGTCATTCTTTCCAGCATTTATGCTTTTCATGTTTTATGTAGAGCACTTTGAATTGTCTTGGAACTGAAATTGTGCTATGCAAATAAACTTGCCTTGCCTTGCATGCTCAGATCATGAAACCGAATCAAATTTTTGATCATTGGGTTGAATGAATTGTGCTGAAATACATGTGTCCTGAATAGATTTGACTGAGCTCTTAAACTTTTTAAGAATCAGTTTTGTCCAAACCAGGATAAAAACAGTTACCATGTGTTTAACTGTTTCTAAACTCAGGAAGTTTATGACTGCTTCCTCTTATGCAGGTATACAAGGGGTGCCATGCAGGTTTGTAGGTCATTTTCCCATCACATGAATCTAACTCACATGGAATTGAACCCACAAAAATGTAATTAAATTCAAAGATAAATATCAGTGGGGAAAAAATCAGGAAAATAACAAAAAAAAAATACTAGAATAAAATTTGAGATGATATAATGTGTTTTGCATTTTTAAAAATAGTTTTACTAAACTGTTTTGGATGTGTTGATTGCCATAGCGAGATAGGTCCCTAGGGTCCCGCAGGGACTTATAAATAAAGGTTTAGAGGAAATAAAACAAAATACAATTCAATATGAAATAAATTGATACCAATGAATGAATAATCATTTATTGGTATGAAAATATATAAAGAGATATGAGTACATTAAAACAAATACATAAATGAAATAAATAAATTTGAAAAAAAAAGTTTAAAAGGTTTATTATCAATTGATAATATATCATTAAAGAATCCCTGATAAATCATGTTCACTCAGCCTGTTTCACTTCATTTCATACTTTGATGATTTGTAATAAACAGTGCAAATTATTCCTTTTTTCTTCAATGTGAGTCTGCTTAAATACCAGCTGCAGGAAAACAACATACAATACAGATTATTAATTTATATTAGTTCATCTGATCTTAAGCAGCAGAAGCTTGTGCTCAGTTAGTGCTAGCTAGAGTTCCTGCACAGCAAACATAAATCAATCCTTCTCCTCCCACTGATGCAGGGGGAGCCCATAGAACAGTTTCACACTGCTCTATAAAACCAAATGTTCAGTGGCGTTAGTGGGTTTTTCACCAGTCTGTAAAGAGCAGAAGTCATTTAGATTCACCCACAGTTTGTGTCTGACACAAACACTGTCTGATTTATTAAAGACGGGAAGTGATAAGTCACATCCTGCTCTGCTGGAATGAAGGAGTTTCCTTTCACATCTGATCACTTTTATTTATTACAAGAAAAACAAAGACGGACGAAATAACAATTCACATAAATTTCTGATAGCAGGCTACATGTAGAATAGCCTGCTCCTACCATTTTAGTTCAAATGCTCCCGTCTGTTACGTGTAACTGCTATAAAAAACCTTACAGTGTGATTTTCTTTTCCACAGTTTATGTTCTACTGGGACAAAAATATGTTGTTTATTTTGTACTGGGAATAAAATATAAATCACCAGAACCATCATCCACAGTTTTGCTGGAGTTCATGTTTAATCATGCATAATCTGTCTGGTGATGTGTTCACAGCCTGCAGGAACTCCAGAGCCACATGTTGTGGTTACCTGACTGCAGGCTTCTTTGTTGACTCAGGTTTGTAATTCAGCTCGTCCGATTCTCCGTTATTAATCGCCTCCATCTCCTACAACTGCTCCCTCTTCTCCTACCTGAGTTTCTAACCTGGGAACTCATACATCTGAGAGAAGATTTTCATATTTCCGGTGATTCTGCCGAAAACTGGGATCCAGTAGTTAATGCAGCGATGGCAGAGTGTTGCAGAATTTCCAGGCGGGAGCTCCGCTGTATGAGCTTCTCCTCTCGCTCCCCATCTGGACAGATTTTATAACATCACTACAAACTGCTGTGAGCGGTTATTCCTGCTGAGACACTCCACCCCTGCATGCACGGGAACATCATTTTCATTATTAGCACACCACTCGACTAGGAGAAGAGTGTCTGTAGAGCTGCCCTGGTCCTGAGTCCAGGCCAAACGGCGAGGGGTTGAGCCAGCGTGGCCTGCAGGGGTCCAATGAACCCACCCAGCTTCCTGTTTTCCAGACGGCTGCCGCTTTTTGCCAGAATCCAGGGCAGGCATCCGCATTTGTAAACTGCTGTGCTGCGCCAGCTCTACTACGCCAACAGCTCGTATCTGTTTGCCTCATTAGCGTTCACACAGAGACATGTGAGAGAGCATCAACACCTTCCTCACCATCTCCTTCTGCAGGGGGCGATTCTGGTTAAATGACTTTGACAAAATAAAGATCTGCTCAATCATCTGGTTTGTTGTCATACTGCCTGTGTTTGGACAAAAGGGAATCTAACCCGTGCAGAATGGGTTAGATTGTTTTCTAGTTATTCAGGTACATTTTTATGTCCCAGTGTCTAACAAACCAACCTTCTTGGTCTCTGATCTCTATAAAAACAAGCAGTCATCCATCTTTACTCCAAAACAAGCTGAGCTGTGATCCAAGAGTCATGTGATTAGAAATTTATGCACATGAGGATTTTCTGAACACACATGTAATAAATTTACATGTAACCACATATGCAGCTCATGCGCTTTTTGAACATTTTAATATGATCAACAAATAACGAACATGTGAATCACATTTGGTTGACACATGTTCACATGTAAATATGTAAATAATGTTCTTCCCATGTGGTTTACATTTGATCCACATGCAAAGTCCCCTGAGATGACATTGTTGTGATTTAGGGCTATACTAATAAAGCTGGGCTGAAAAAATTGCTTTAATTCACATGTGACTCATGTAATCTACACTTGTGGTTTTACCTGCATGAAGTTGGCCCCCCATCCTTTATAAAACTTTATGAAAATAATCTAAAGAGTGTGAGCTCATGCAGCCCCCATTGCTGTCCAAATGAGCTCAAAATGGTCTCATTCGTTTATGCTGCATTTGTGCTGAAAAAAATAGCGTTTGCGCTGCTTTAGATTTTAAGATATTGCAAGTTTATTCTGGGGTAGATGACGTCAGTCAGCCCCCCCACTGCTGACCAAATGAACTCAAATCGGTTGTGTTTGGTGTAACATGATTATCATTGTTACACCGACCACCGTAATTTGCCAGCCGAGGGAGTTTCTCCCAAGGTGAGCGCTGGGTCTGGTGGTTTGCTGGGAGCCGCCTCTCACACCAGAGTTTTCCTGCTGACTGGCAGTTTGTGTGTTTTCTAGGTTCTTCCCTGCAAAAAAACACGGCCCACCTGAGGGCTGGAAATTACGGTTCTTACACTTACAGTCACAAACTTAAAATAAGTACACCGTTTATAGAGATGGGACCGTCAGTTATTAAAACACAAATTAAAGGGGCTAAAAGCGAAATTCGTTCTTTTCACACTGAAGGAATTAAAAAATCTTTTTGTGAAGAACTGGGTCTGTATTTTCATCTGGAGTATCTGATCTGACGCCTCTGTGTGTTGATCCGTCCTTATAAACAGAGCGGAGTTACGGCGCAGCGCCAGCACTCAAGATGGTAGAGACTCACGGCGGTAGAAGTGGGAAGCATTTGACCAAAGACAAAGAGGAGCCAATATTACCTCGAAGAAACAACGTTATTTTTCAAGCAAAGGGACAAAACGCGGATTAATATTGGTCTGGCATTCTCCAGGTCGAGAGCGGCGAGACCGAAAAGGACTCCAGTTTGCTCTTCTTCTGGTACGTGACTCACGGAGCGGATTCCACCTCGTCCACGGCGCTGTTTTCCTCTTCCACAGACGGTAGCCACTCGCTGCTACCTGCCGCTGCAGACAGGCTGCTGCCGCTCTAAGAAGCTGCATCAAATTAAAAAATTTTATTTTTATGTTTTGGATCATAACGATGAATAATTAGAATAAGCTGCGGTTCTTAGCTGAGCTCATGTTGTATTGCACAAGCACACCCCATCTTGAACTAGTCATATTTGCATTAGTTTTAGAAGATATATATAATTATATTATAGCCCTACATAATTTTGAACATGCTCTCTGTTTAAAATGAAAAAATCTTAACTGTATGAGGCGAAGAGGAGTTTTTCCTTTTTTTTTGTTTGTAAAAAAGAGGGGCGTGGTTTTTCGGTTGGGGGAGAGGTAGAGAGGCATTGATTGACACAGGCTTTGTTTTGGTTTGAGACAGCTTCACAGTATGCCGCCTAGCAGCAAAAAATTTCGCTTTCAGCTCCTTTAAGTCTTTACATTGTATTGCAGCTGTTCCGTAGTTCCTGAACATGGCTGTCTGCTTCAGGATGATACTGATGGCAATAATTTACATTGATATGGGAAAATGGGGCCTGGTGGAAAAATGAATGACGAAAAGGCATGGAAGCAGTTCAGGTACTTTGAACAGATGCTGTACAGAAGTGGGCAAATTGTCAAAAGTCTTGGAGATAAACTTGAAAATAATGACAACCATTTTTCTCCAGCAAATTGTTGAATATCAGATCCAGTGTCTAATTTAACAGAAGTGTTTTCCAATCTTAAACCACTTGGGTTCTTGTTTGTTTGGTTTTACATTAAAATCTACTTAGCTGAGACTACACACAAAGTCCTAACCAAATTGTGTTTAATATGTAAACTGGCAACAAAACAACAAAATCTTGAAATGACCCTTTTCAAAGTGATGTTAGTTTTATTTGAATGGGATGCAAACCAAGTAGTTTTGGGCTGAAAGTGTGTGTGTGTGTGTGTGTGGGTCACCTTGGCCTGCACTGCCTACCCGTATACAATCTTTTTCACTCATTTTATGGGTTTAAAGGAGAAGTCCACTTTTTTGCAAGTGGGGCCTTAATTATGATGTAAACTGAAGTGTGCTGGACACCTACGGTACTTTTTGGAGATTTGGATCCTTCCCTGAGATATTTGTTTAAACGCCAAACACCAAAACGCCATCCATGGAACAGTATTGGGCGTTCGTTTGCGATACTAAATCAGTTAAAAACCAGCTATTTTTTAAAATGTCTGTGTAAATACCGTAGTATTTTTTCCGTCCCAGTGCCTTTGAATATGACGATCAGTAGCTTGCTGTTCAACGCCCCTCTGCTCCACAGCCTGTCTCTGCCTCCTCCTTTCTGATTTCTCCTCATCCGAATATTCTGGCTCAAACCGATAGGGACGACCGTCATATTGAAAGTCTTCTTCTATTTCCAATTCAGATTCCAATTCTTCTGCCATGTTGTTGAAAAGTTAGCCTCCATTAGCTTCCCAGTGCTTTCTTCTGAGCGCCAGCTGTAGTAAACAAAGTGAGGTCGCTAATGACTAGCTGCGTGCGGAAGTGACGTCACGCCCCCGACGCTGTAAACAATAGCGTTTTAATCTCAGCCCAGGAGCGTAAAAATTCAAAAAGGCACTGGGACGGAATGAATACTACGATATTTACACAGACATTTTAACAAATAGCTGATTTTTAACTGATTTAGTATCGTAAACGCACGCCCAATACTGTTCCATGTATGGTGTTTTGGTGTTTGGCGTTTGAAACGAATATCTCAGGGAAGGATCCAAATCTCCAAAAAGTACCGTAGGTGTCCAGTACACTTCAGTTTACATCACAATTAAGGCCCCACTTGCAAAAAAGTGGACTTCTCCTTTAAGACAACTTTGAACTTTTAATGGAGAAAAATATCCAGTAGATGGCAGCATATGTTAACATGAACCACTCATCAAGCCTCTTATGTTTCAGGAGCTGACAATGCAGATGAACCTCCTTGAACTGATTCTCAAGCTTCAGCAGAAAGAGTCACAGTCTGGACTACTATAGAAAAGATGGACAGATTCACTTGTGCCAAAACAAACTCAAATCATTATATCGTTGTGGGCTTCAGCTCACATCAGTCAGCATGCAACACTGCTCTCTTTAAGAAGTCATGAAGGTGCTGAACATATGTTCTTTGAAGAACACCAGTCGCATAAACCTTTGGGAAAAGGTTTCTGTCAAGAAGTTAAAAGTTGGGGAGAAGACCTGCAATGTCAGAAGTGCAGCAGAACACGGAGAGAGTTTCAAAGCAAGGTGTACACTTTGAACGAGGATGTTGCCAATCTTTGAAATGTATAAATAGTTAAGGGCAAAAGATGAACGAAGCCCTCTCAGGCACATAAGTAACTCTTAGTTTTTTATCGTGGCAGGATTTACTTTCACTTAAACAATTTTGAGCAACAATGGTTGATCTCTGTTTTTGGCTTCCTGCACAGAAGAAGGTCTGATGTTCTGTTTATTGCTACATAATCATCTGTAAATAGTGATGTGTTCTCAGTTTATGATTAAGTTCCGTTTCTAAACATGTCAGATAAAGTTAAGTTATTTTAATGATGAAGCTGTGTTTATTTTTAGTTTTTTCTTTTTTGGGGGGGGTCTCCTGTTTTGAGAGTTTATTTTTATGAATATTCATACATACAAATATACAGAGTTATTTTAAGAAGATAAATAGGTGAAACAAAGAGGGTAAGATGATCGCTCTTCACATGGTAAATAACTGGCAAATGACCACATAATAGCTTTTAAGCGGATCTGAAACTGTCTCCCAGTATTGCATAATAAATAATAGTAAACAAGTAAAATAGGAATGAAGTTTGATACATTTAGAAAAAGAGGAAACAGCAAAATAATCTGGAGGGTAAAACATGTGTAAACATGTAATGTTTTATAAAACATGCTATTAAAGCTGCTTTGTGTCATGTGTTCAGTAATTCATTTATTTTAAAAAATACTATACAATAGGCCTGCAGCTAAATAAACATCTTCCATATGCGGTGAATCCATAATTTATTGCCGGGGGGCTCGGGAAGGTAATGGAAGGGTGCGGCAGGGTGGGGAAGCCCTCCTTGCAGAGCTTTATTGGGTGACTGTGTCTTTAAGAAGCAGCACAGGCGGTGGATGACGCTTTTATCCCTCTCCGGTGCACTTTCAGCTCCATCACTAGACGATGCAGGCCGGTAAGTTGTGACAATGCTGCGCGGGACCTGCAGCAAAGATGACCGAGCCTGAGCAGCAAGGGTATTTATTCGCTTATCTATATCCTCTGTGCCTGCTGACGCGTTTTCCTTTGTGGTTGTGAAGAAGAACGGGGATAGTCCCACCTAAGTCACGGATGAAAAGTGTGATGTAGCGCAACGATTGGCGAGGTGCACGAACTATCCTCTCCTGCGCTTTTTTCCATTTTGTTATAAATTATTAATGTACCCTTTAAAACGAGTGTTATTCCGTTCGGTGTTATCGCTGCCTCTTTTAGCTGGCCACGGATACATATACTAGACTGTCATATCAAAGAGTCATGCACCTCATGACAGCGGTCTTATCTGTGGACGGGAATAAAGCGTTACGTAAGTGTAATGGAGGCATCCTGCTGTCGCAATATGTTTATCAAGGCCAGGAATCTGATGATGCACTGCTAGTTGAGGGCAATGAGTAAATAATGGGAAATTATGGTTTAAAATGAAGGGCGGAAACCTGTCACACAAGGAGGAAGAATAATTTTACACTCCAGTGATACCTTTTAGGTGACGTGGACTGTGGGCCTGCTGGGTGGTGATGGCAGTGCCAACATATGGGGTTGTGAGCATACTCTGCAAATAGATAAAAGTAACAGAAAAAAAAAACTTAACTCATGTAACTTAGAATAAAAATGCCAGTCCCCACTGTTTTCCTAAGAAGAAATAAGACTTGTTTCAAATAAACCTCATTGCCTGATGGTTTTTTGTGTTACTCTCAGGAAGAACAGTGTACTGAGGAGGGACCAAGACCCTAAATGGGCTCTCGTTTCAACAGTTTAATGGTTTATATTTTAGTAATCATCTTTGTTAAATATCTAATATTTCATTTATCACATGAAGCATGTGTCTAAATTGTATATTTTTAAATTGGATCTTCACACACGGTGTCCCCATCTTTGTCTAAAAAAAAATGGTGGTGGAAAAAAGCGTTTCCAATCGGAATCGAGATTCTTGTTCATCAAGATTCAGAATCGTTTGAAAATTTCCAAGAATCGATTTTTTTAAAAGGCTAAAAATTATAAGCTTGACTTTCAAAGCTGCTGCTAAGTGATATAGATATTGTTAAACACTGCCATGTTAGCTAAGTTTAAACTGTTGTTTTTTTATTAAAATGATCAGTTTTCTTTCAACTAGTGAAACAATTCCTCAGAGCTGTGTCTAGCTTATAGAGGAACAGAGTTAATCAGCACATTTTGTTACTAAAATACGATTGAATATGTATTAAGATCAGTTTAAATCAAGAATCGATACAGAATCGAATCGTTACCCCAAGAATCGGAATCAAATTGAATCATGAGTTGCTGCAAGATTCACACCCCTACTTAATACATCCTGAAAGCAAACCTGCAGCAATTTTTTTATGTTTGCACATCGGTGTAAATACTGTGTTTTTCTCTTCCAGATAGTCTTCATGGGTAATGGATCGAGTGTGACAGCTGAAAGATCAACCCCACCCAGCCTGCCTGTCTAACACCGAAGCTATGGCAACCTGTCCGAGAGGCTGTGCGCCAGCCGTGCGCCTTTGTCAGAAACTGAACCGTCTCAAGACACTAGATGGTGACATGATGGCGACATCACTGAAACGCTGTCTCTCCACCCTGGACCTGACTCTGATGGGTGTCGGCGGCATGGTAGGCTCCGGGCTTTACGTCCTGACAGGAACGGTGGCTAAAGACACAGCCGGGCCGGCGGTCATCATATCGTTCCTTTTTGCCGGTTTTGCTTCGTTACTGGCTGCCTTTTGTTACTCAGAGTTTGGCGCACGCATTCCCAAAACAGGCTCTGCCTACATGTTCACCTACGTCTCTGTGGGAGAGGTCTGGGCCTTTCTCATTGGCTGGAACGTGATTCTGGAGAACATGATTGGCGGCGCTGCCGTGGCCCGAGCCTGGAGCGGGTATCTAGACTCCATTTTTAACCACGCTATCCAGAACTTCACAGAGACACACATCATGCAGTGGAACGTGCCCTTCCTTGCCCATTACCCCGACCTACTCGCAGCAGGAATTCTTATCATCGCCTCAGTCTTCATTTCCTTCGGAGTCCAAGTGTCCTCTTATCTGAACCACATTTTTTCTACTGTTAGCATGGGTGTCATTGTTTTCATCCTGGTCTTTGGATTCATGTTGGCCGAACCAGCCAACTGGAGCCAGGAGCAAGGAGGCTTTGCGCCGTATGGGTTGTCTGGGATACTCGCAGGCTCAGCCACGTGCTTCTACGCGTTTGTGGGCTTCGATGTAATTGCTTCCTCGAGTGAAGAGGCAAAGAATCCACAGAAAGCCATTCCTATTGCCACTGCTATCTCCTTAGGAATTGCGGCAACAGCCTACATCCTGGTTTCCACAGTGCTCACGCTTATAGTGCCCTGGCGAACTCTGGACCCCAACTCGGCCCTAGCAGATGCTTTTTTTCGCCGTGGTTACAGTTGGGCTGGAGTTGTTGTGGCCGTAGGTTCCATCTGTGGTGAGTTGCAGCCTTTAACTCAATAGTGCAACTTAATTTGCTTTTAATATATTAAAGGAATACTGTGTAACATTTGGCCTCTAGCAGTCTTAAACCAGTAATTTCACCCAAAATGATATTTTTTGACCCAAATATCAGACTAATGTGAGTAGTAATGGATGATTTCTGGTCTCAGTATAGTGTTTTATGCATGTCTGCGCTCTGAGTGCCCTCTTCAGAAACTAGACATTGTAACTTTGCATGAGCGGATCCGTGACCTGGAGCACTTTGCTCTACAGCTATATAACACAGCTGGCTGTGCTTTATGCTCATTTTTCCTTGAAACGGTATTAAATATGGACAATGTAAGAGGGGGAACACGGTGTTGGAGGGCCCAGAAAGAAAAAGACTGTTTAATTTGCAGTAGTGTCACCTGTGAGAAGACTTGGCCCCCTAGTGGCCAAAAGTAACACATTATCCCTTTAAGCTGCAGTGTTGACATGTTTTATGACTGATGTTCTCTCTGTCCTCATTTCTAGCAATGAACACTGTGCTACTCTGCAATCTCTTCTCCCTACCACGGATTGTGTACGCCATGGCGGATGATGGATTGTTCTTCTCCATTTTCGCAAGGGTCAATCCTCTTACCAAAGTTCCCGTCAATGCTATTCTGGTGTTTGGAATCCTCATGGCCATCATGGCTCTGATCTTTGACCTGGAGGCCTTGGTTCAGTTCTTGTCTATCGGCACTCTCCTGGCATACACATTTGTAGCAGCGAGCGTTATCGTGCTGCGCTTCCAGCCTGAGAAAGCCAGCTCTAAGGGAGCCGATTCCACATCTCCTAACCCCAACGCCGAGCCTTCTCCGGCCCCCTCCGAGTCTCAGACCATAACCGAAGACAGCGAAGAGCCCAAGCAGTACGAGTCTTTCTCCGACAAACTCCAGCTGGTGGAGAGGCAGAAGACAAGAGAGCGGCGTGGGGTGGGGCAGCTGAAAGCCTGCTGGGAGCCATACCTGGACAAGCTGTTGGGGGACTGCGAGCCAGGCGAAGTGGTGGCCTTTGGCGTGATGACTCTGATAGTGAGCTCAGTTTCCCTCTGTGTCGTGCTGGAGTTTGGAAACACGCAGCTGCAGCTGCCGCTCTGGAGCTTCACAATGCTACTGGTGATCTTCAGTCTGGCTTACGTTATCAGCTTGGTGCTTATTTGGGTCCACGAGCCACAAAAAAACACCACAACATTCCAGGTCAGCTTTCACTGCTATCATTAAATAGGGGTATAACAGTATAATGAGCTACATCAATAGACACTTTCATCAATTCTAATTAGAATTTTAAAAAATGAAAGTAATCTTTTGGTAAGATGCTCTAACAAAAACATGGAATTGTTTCACATTTACTTTATTAAGCAAAATTTTATTGTTCTAATATATTGCCCTGAATTCAATCAATGAGACATTGTATTGTTTCTTAACTTGCGATATCAGCAAGTATCAAATCAAAATATCCATTGAATCGATACACCATAGTATTGCCATTAAACTTGTGATTTACACCCTATAATTTGTGTATGTACAACATGGAACATGTAAATCAACATTGAGGTAGACTATGTATCTGGAAAATGATTAATCTTGATTATTTCATTGTTTTAAAGGTACCTTTGGTTCCACTGACTCCAGGCGCCAGTATCCTCATTAACGTGTTCCTCATGATAAAGCTCAGCCTTCTAACCTGGATTCGATTCACCGTGTGGATTGCAATAGGTAAGACAGCCACCAAGCTTAAACGGGAAATGTAGCAACCAGATATTTTCCTCAAATGTATTTATGCAAAACAAACACTTTTCTTTATTTGCACAGGTTAATAAATAACTAAAGCTATAAACGTACAACTTCCTGTCCACACAGATATGGGAATTGACAGTTGGAAAATGATTTCATGTGATTTTTTTTTCAGGATGCATAAATGTCCTAGAATCGTCTGTTACCAGTAAACTTAACATGTCAAAAGGTCAGATTGCACATATCTGTCCCCAAAAACAAAAGAAAAATTCCCCTTTTCACTATCAGCCCTATGAGGATGTAGATGGTCAAGCAGTGTTTAAGCCCTGCCTGAGAGGGCAGGATCAGTAAGGAAACATGATTATCTGCATTAGCTTAAGGCTTCCCTGGATCAGTAAACCATTTAAACACTACTGTCAGCCTGCTGCAGGTTAACAAGATGCTCACTCATGAAATATTACACCTGACAAGGCACCCGGTCTGATAAGGCTTAACTGTCCAAGAGGCAGACAGAAATAGATGCTCATCTTTCATATCCACTGAGAAAAACAAAACATAAAAAAACCTAGAAAATAGCGATCAATAATATTCCAGATTCATGTTAGAATGCCTATAAGTACCGGAAAAATGAGCCGGTTGAATTTTTATTGAGATGAGATAAAAGGAATACTGGGTTTAAAAACCTTTGTTGCTGAATCAGGAATGACAGTGTATTTCATTTCTATCAAGTCGAAAAGAGGAATTCAGAGTTCCAAGCCACTGAATAAAGAGGGTTTTCCCATAGAAATGAAAAAAAACAACATATGCCTTGAAGCAGAGGAAAACCAAAAATAAGTTAGCTATCCGCAAATTTGAAAGCTTTTTGATAGAAAGATTTTTCTGTCTTTCTAACAGTAATAAGTTTACATCTAATTATGCGAAACTAGGATGAAGATCATTTTCCTTAGCCAACACATACAGTCAGTGTTATTACTCCTGTAAAGTGTTTATAATGTGCTTTACCCTTTCCCAGGTCTTCTTGTGTACTTTGGCTACGGGATCTGGCACAGTAAGGAAGCAATGCGGGAACTGGAGCCCAAAGACATGGCTGCCCGCTACGTGGTGCTTCCCAGTGGCAGCCTGGTGGAGACGGTGCAGTCCGTTCAGCCTGACGGTCAAATGGACACCTCAGCTCACATCAGCTCGTCCACTACCCCAACGGCTGAGGAACGTGCAGGAAAGAGATGATATGTGAACGGTGTGAGTCGTCACTACTACTGCCTGATGTTATTTGTTGTGTCCCACGCAAACTGTATTACTACTAGTGTACTTTCTGGATCTCACTCCTGTTAGCATTGACGGTCTGTACCTGTTGCTCTGCTAAAGTATGTACACCACAGGAGGAGATGCACTCTGTCGTATTGTGTAGCACATTTATATATATATTGTTATATTTAAATTATAGTAGAAAGCTTTATTACTGTCCTATAAACTAGCATCAAGGTTGTATTCAATCCTGCACAACCAGCTCTCTTCTCTTGCCACCTTGCTACTTTTCCAGAATCCACATGGTTGTATGATGTATTTGGTGCTTTATTTCTTACAAACAGTGGAGGATTGTTATTTGATTTGGTTAATTTTTACAAAAGAAATCAACATGTACTTTTTTGTGTAAAAACCAACATTGTTTTGGAAGATATTTGAAGAAAAATAAGAGTTCATTAGTTGCGTGTTTTTTTTTGTGTTTTTTTTTGTTTTGTTTTTTTCCGTATTTTGAAGTTAAGCAGAGGACTGCAGTTATGAGTTTACATTTTTTGCCTTTTCTGATATAGCTTTCCCCCATGCCACAGAAGAAACTGCAGGCTTTAATAATTTGATTACACCTTGCTTATCTCCTCCTTGTGGTACTCCTAGACTTAAGTATGCCGCTTTCTGTATTTCATTTATTTAATTCCATATTATGAGATAATGTATTTATTTATTTTCTATTATTACCGCTTACATTTTCCACATACACAAGTTGCATTTTCCGTTTTTGTCCTTGTCGTGTTTTTTGTGTTACTATTTCTGTGACATAAGTTTTATATATGTCTTCTAGTCTTTTTCAGCCATTTGTGTTGACCTTTAACTGACTGAATTATCATTTCCTCTCTTCGTCTCATCTATCTCACCCCGATCCTGCTCTTTTCTGCTGATCTTCAGCTGTTATTTTGCTCCATGCATCTTCAGACTGAAGTTTTTTCCCCTCTTTCCCTATTAGCATGAGATTTTATATCAAAGCACATCAATCACTGAGACATTACAACTGATTTCCCGAGAAACCAGAGGAATGATTAGATAAATTAGCATGTCAGCAAGCACAAAGCTATTGATTGATAGTTTTCCCACACAAAAATTGGCAGGCATTGTTAAATCTGTGATCTGCCTCATCTGTCTGAGGTCTCCATAATCCCCACAGATTTGTGACAGTCCCCGTCGCCAGTCTGCTGTTTGACATAGATTAAAGGAGTCCATGTATGAGAACATTCCCATATTACAAAAAAACATTCCTTCAGCCTGCACTTTTGTGCTCAATTATTAAGTAAAGTTAGGCGATTTTTTAAAAAACACACATATTTTAAAGCACTTAAAAGATGTCAGTTCGGTTTTTATTCATCACTGTCGTTTTTTTTTTTGCATGTTACATTAGAAACCAATGGCCTTAAACCTGTTGTTGTCCATGCAGACTGATCTCCAAAGCTCCAAAGTCAGTCTGGTTTGGTTGATCAATTTATCTGCCTGTTAGATAAAAACTTTTATCCAGGACTTCATGCTCTTGAATTGTTAATCCAAAAAAATAAAAATAAAATACAAAAAAAATTGAAGAGAATGTACATTAAGAGGCATTTTAGCACAGCTCAGAAAAGGTGTGAGGTTCAAAGAGAATTTTATACAACTTTGCACAAGTTGGAAACTATTGCTCAGTAATTTTGTTTCACAGTTTTGCTTTTGATGTCAGAGCTGGTACATGTATTTCTACTGCTGTGCTTTTTTAAGCCAGACATTCTCTTAACTCTGGCATTTTTACCCCAGTATGCAAATACATAATTGCTCAGATTCTCTTCCTCCCTTTAAAATTATTGTACTCTGTAATTGCACATCGTTCTCAAATCGTTATGTATATCTGTGTACAATGCAAAAGACTAAAAAAAATAAATGTTTTGAAGCAGCATTTAAAAAAAATCTAACTCATGGTGTATTCTTACTGTACAGCAGGTGTCATCTCAAAGAATCATAACCCCTACGCTGTAGGGGTTGTTTTGTGGTACACAAGTCAAAATCTCAGCCACCATATCCCCAATGTGTAAAATCTTACAACTACGCCAATGCTCGTCTTTAATATGAACCCATAACTTGATAATTCATCCATCCAAACTCATATTTGCTACTAAATGCACAACTTCAGACAAGATTTTTAATTTATTTATATGTCTTAACATATTTAATCAGAACTTAAGTTCTAAATTAAGTGAACATTTGCATTTAAAATGAATTGGCATGCATTTTTTAATTAAAATGTACAACATAGAGTTTATAAACATGCTTTGCTTTATTTCATGTGAATAAATTGCAACAAACCTTTAATTGGCATCAGTAGGGAAAAGGAGTTAAGAGCTTAAGATTGTAGTAATGCTTCATGTCACCTTTAATTCGAGTTAAAGATTATCTCTGATGTCACAAACCGCCTACTTAGAGAAAAAATTACAGATCAGAAACCAGTTCGAGTAGTAATGAAAGGGCAGAGCTAATCCAAAGATAATTAGTCATGTCTATCATGTGTGGTGCTCTACAAAACACAACACAAAAACATGGCACCTCAAATCACCTCTGCAGCTCACAGCTGACAATGTGGGATGGAAAATATCTCACAGGGTATTGTACATCACAACAAGAGGTCCTAATCTTGGTGTACTAAATGGGACGTACTGACGGATTACATCGGTGCTGAAGATCTTACCCACCAGAGCGTATATCTTGAGGATCCAGCCAATGTGTTTCCATGGAAACGACAACTACCAATTTTTGTCAGACAGCATACAAACAATGCCTCTGATGGTCCCTGTGTGATATTCAAGGCTATATGAGCTCATGTGATTCAGCGACTGTGAAGACCATCCATTCACAGACATGCAGGTTTGTTTGACTTACATATCGTATAACCGGTACTGAGTAACCTAATATACATCCCAGTCGAATCCCTATTTAAATAGAATCAACACACACCCTTTTAGAAATCCACAGCCAGTTTGCAATGGAGGTGTTCAGCTAAGTGTCCTTGGAGGCATCATGGGAACTGTTGTAATATCTAAAACTACAAAATCATTATTACAGTGTTGAGAAAAATGTGAGAAGTAAAGTGTAATTGTTCCACCTATCCTTACAGAAAGTGTCACACCATCTTCTTTAAATGCATTTACAATTGCAGTTTTATTTTCTCCTCTGAAGGAAGTCATTGCAATGAGAGATCAGGGAAGGGCTCTGCATGTGACAGTTAGCATCCCGGGCGCCTGTGTTAAGGTGGATAGTTTGAATTTGCAGAGACACGTGATCCTCTGACGTCGCTGACTGCAAACCACTTTCTGCCCCTTTTACTTTCTTCTCTCTGTTACTGTAACTCACTGAAGCTGCGCTGGTGCTCTGCCTGTGGAGGATCAAGGAAACAGCAGTTTTGATAACACACTCATGAAACCTGTAAGACTGACAATTCTAGTTAATCTTACAGGGTGGAAAACATACAAAGGAGTCCTCTGCACTTGTGCCAAGTCCCTTTGTTGTTTGTCTGTTGGTGTGCTCCTCCCCTGCTGAAGGAAAGCGTCCTGTTAAAAAGAAAACAAATATGCAACTTTAAGTGATCCTGAAATCTACAGATACTACAGACAAAACGGTGCCAAATATCAAGGTGCTGCTAACCACAATTCCTTACCCCGCTGACACTATGTTGTGCTTTTTGCTTCAGTTTCTCAAGACATTTGTGCAGAGTAGCGTTTTCCTGCTGTAAGACATTCATACGAATGCTATTTGCCTGCATTTGTTGCTCCATATCCAAAAGCATGTCTCCTGTACCTAGTGTGCAAAGAATGACATGGAGGTAAACATTTACTGATTGGGTAGTAAATAACTAGACTAGAAACAATATTTATACTTTTCCAAGTGGGCATGTGAAATTAATACAACAGAAAGTTATAACTGATTGTTGTCCGTGTCATGCACATGGGAAACAATTTTACTTGTGTCTAACAGCAAGTGATGTTAGTAGGGATTTGCATACTCTGTAGTTGGGCCTGAGGCCAATTGTTGAGCTCTGGGAAAGCCACCAACAGCCTCTCCCTCTCCCTTAAAGCTTTGACATGTTCTGTCAGCTCATCCATGCGCCTTTTCCGCTCATCCACAAGAGTTTGCAGTGCCTGCTTTTCCTTTTGAACCTCTGCACACAAGTCCTGATGAGAGAAAAACAGACCATAAATGCATAGCTACCTCATATAGAATTACTTTTTCTTGGTATGTGTGTGGATCACATCCATTTAAGCGCTCCTACACACCTGCTGCTGAGCGAGCTGAGTCTGTAGCTGATCCTTCACCTCTGACATCTGTTGCAGCTGATTGTGTAAGTCGATCTGTGCCTCTTCTCTCTCTCCCAGCTCCCTCTGTAGCTCTTCACACTCTTCATCGAGAGCGTCGACTCTCTCTAGCAAAGACTTTTGCTTCGCTTGCATTGACTGGACCCACAAAGAAAATAAAACCATGAAACTTCCACTTTAAATCTGGACTACTATGACTGATTAAGGAGAAAGAAAGTTTAGGTTTTCAGCTGTACACAACTGTCAGGTGTTAACTGTGACACTGACCTCTTGTTGACGCAAAGCGTTCTGGTACTTGGCGTTCTCCTTGTCAAGAAGAAGTTGAGTGTCAGAGATCTGAGTCTCTAGCTGCTGGACCCTTTCCTGCAGTCTGCAACAGGCCTCCTCCGCTGATTGCAGGTTCTGCAGTTTCTCCTGCAGAATATTGTTTTCACATCCTAGCACAAGATAAAATAATTAAACATGAACTGTAACTACAAAATATGATTACTGTAAAAAAGAAAAATGCATGATATTAATCCTATCCTTGATGTTATTACCAAGTGCCTGTAAAGTTTCTTGCTGCAATGTTACCTCCTCCTTCAGTTTGGTGTTACTCTCCCTCAATGACAAAATTTCTGTTGAAAATCAGCACAGGTGAAGTTCTGTAAGTGTGATGTGAGTTAAATTGAATGGTTATTTGTAGATTTAATACCTTGTTGCTCCTTTTGGAGCTTTTGCTCTGCTTCCTCAATGGATCTTTTTGCTTTCCGCAGTGAAAACTCCAGCTGGACTATGTTTGCTTGGTGTTTTTCCACCTCTTGCATCGACTCTTTCCGTGCACTTTCCAACTGAGACCTGAATCTGTTGCGTTCCGTTTCAGTAGCTGCTAGTTTATCTTTAAGAGGCTCCACTGTTCCTCGCACATCCTGGAGATGTTTTGCCAGCCGGCGCATGTCCCTGAGTTGCTCATTGGCCCACTGGGCAACATCACCTGTAGTCATATGTCCCAACTCTACGGTGGCCTCCACAATTTCTGAAAGAGGCTGCAGAGATGAAGGCAGGCCCTCGTTCTGCAACAGATCTACTAAATCCTTTCCTGTCGTTCTCAAAAGAGATTGTGCTTGGTGGCACGCATCACAGGGAACGAGGGATGATTCTATGGTCTGGCAGCTTACGTTACGACGGTAGACTTTGGGATAGCATGGGGTTTCGTGGTTGGGCATGGAGGATTCATTCATTCGTGAGTGTGAGGGAAATTCAAATGAGTTTGCTGAAGACCAGACAGATGAATGCCGGCAACTTGAGTTAGTCAGAGAGGAGATAGGTGACATTGTCTTTACTGCATCACAGTCAAATGCCTTTCTTTTTGTCTCTTTAGCTGTGTGTTTTGAGATCTCCTGAGAGAGAAAAGAGAGCATAAAAAGTGATGAAAGCTACCATTTTGCATGCTGTTTTGTCCTTAATCTCTATAAACTCCACTGACGTAAGCAATATACTTACTCTCCTGTTAGCAAACTGAACTAGATTACTCCAGTAGTTCTTGACCACAAGGCCAATTGATAGGAAGCCTTTCTGTTGGGTATGGTCACTCCTGTTGATTCCCCTCTGTTGCCCTATATATGCACTAACACTTTGCAGAAGAAGCAGCAGTCTTGTTCAAGTAAAAGAGAATAGGGGCAAGTGTTGGAAAACTGTTTTTAAAATATACATATCAATAATTGCATCTGCGTTATGTTACCTGTCAATCACCAGCTCCAATAAAACAATATGGGAGTGCTGATTGAATGCATCCTCTCCATTCACAAAGTCATACTCCTCCAGCAAGGCCAACATGTCCAAGTCACAGGAAAGTTTGTCGGGAAACTTCCAGGAAGAAATCTGGACCGGTCCAGTTCTAGAAAACACGTCCAGAACTGCGCCCTGAATGTCGACCAGGTCTTTTCTGAGGCTCTTGATACAGTCCTGACGACCCAACAACTCAGTCATGTCTTAAAGTTTCCTTTATGGTCCGTGAACGGCAACGTATAGCTTGTTGACAAAGAGGTTCCTTGGCAACGGGGGGAAAAAAACTCAGAGATCCACAATCCTTTGCAAATTCTTTCCGGAAGTAATACGCCTCCATTGGGTCACCGAAACTGCGTCGCCCCACTTATTCAACCGTAGTAAAATTAAGTGTGAAGTTAGCGAACTGCATTTCTTCAGAGATTTATATTAGAAGTATAATAAAAATACTTGTACTCTTCTTTTTGTTTAGCTGTTCATAGGTAGTGTCCAGCTATCCCAAAAAGACAACCATGCCGCCTGGGCCTGTTCAAATAGTTCAGCCGGAGTCCAACAACAAGGTAACGCTTTAAGTAGGCTAATGTTAGCAGCGAAGCTAGGGCACGTCGCATGTTAGCAAATTAATGAATATCGTGATTTGGGTCTTTCTGTTGCACTAATATTAAGCCCATTTGTTAGTGGTAAAAATCAAAATAGTTGAATAACTGCTGCGCGCGCCTATATCGGTGCAAGATACTTACAGCGCACCGTGCTAGCTGTTAGCACTGATTCTTGTTGAATCGGGTCATCTCCACAGATATTAAACTACTATGAGTATATGATGTGTTTGCAATAGCAGTTCAAATTGATATGTGTGCGTGGCGTTATTTTTATGTTAATACTATAAAATGATTTTGCTGCTTTACAGTGAGATAGATTAACGTTGTGATTTTTGAAGACTTGCCTAAAACAAATTTAGATTATGTCTTTAGTAGTTAAGTGTAATTAAGGCCTGGACATCTTTCTCTGAAACTTAGCTGAATTGGTTGATCATTATAAATCTTCCCACAGAATGATGCACCAACCGATGAAACTCCAGCCACCAAACCAATTGTTGGCATCATATATCCACCTCCTGAGGTCCGAAATATTGTTGACAAAACAGCCAGCTTTGTTGCCAGGTTGGTTACTCAATATGTTTATATGAAGCGACTATGGTAAATGGGGTTTTCTTCTTGGTAAACCTCTTCTCTTGTCATCTCGCAGGAATGGGCCTGAGTTTGAAGCAAGAATCCGTCAGAATGAGATCAACAATCCAAAGTTTAATTTCCTCAACCCCAATGATCCTTATCATTCTTACTATCGTCACAAAGTCAATGAATTTAAAGAGGGTAAAGCACAAGAACCATCTGCTGCGGTCCCTAAGGTCATGCAGCAACAAGCTATGCAGCAGTCACAGCAGCTTCCTCAAAAAGTAAGGATTAATTCTTAGTTTATTTTTATTGCTTATGATTAGTAAGCTTTTGTAACTCCTGATACTTTCTATTTATCAATAGGTGCAGTCACAGGTGATTCAGGAGACTGTGGTTCCCAAAGAACCGCCACCTGAGTTTGAGTTCATTGCAGATCCTCCATCAATTTCAGCATTTGACCTGGATGTCGTAAAGCTCACGGCCCAGTTTGTTGCTCGCAATGGTCGTCAATTTCTCACTCAGCTCATGCAGAAAGAACAGAGGAACTACCAGTTTGACTTTTTGAGGCCACAACACAGTCTCTTCAACTACTTCACTAAATTGGTTGAGCAGTACACAAAGGTATCCCAAAAAAATGTTTTAAATTTTCATTGGTGTTTTTGGTTTGGATGGTGATGCCTAATTGTATCTTTATCTTGCCTCTCAACCTTAAGATTCTGATCCCTCCCAAAGGATTATTGACCAAGCTCAAGAAAGAGGCTGAGAACCCTAAAGAGGTTATGGACCAGGTATTTTCTTTTCAGTAGAACCTATTTAAGTAAGTGCTAACAGCATATTTTTACCCCGGGTAATTATAAATGTATATATTTTTATGGCACAAACAGGTCAGGTACCGTGTGGAGTGGGCAAAGTACCAAGAGCGCGAGAGAAAGAAGGAAGAAGAGGAAAGAGAGAGAGAACGAGTAGCATATGCCCAAATTGACTGGCATGACTTTGTAGTGGTGGAGACTGTTGATTTCCAGCCCAATGAGCAAGGTAGTATAACCACAACGAACATGAACAGTTAAGCCCCAAAGTGTTGCAGGAATTGTTTAATTTTGCTGGTTATTTGTTTCCCAAGGCCACTTCCCCCCACCGACCACTCCAGAGGAGCTTGGTGCTCGCATCCTTATCCAGGAGCGTTATGAGAAGTATGGAGAAAGTGAAGAAGTGGAAATGGAGGTTGAGAGTGAGGATGAAGAGGACGAACGGGAGAATCGGGCTGATGGTCACCCTTCGCAGCCTGATCAAGACACCCAAGTCCAGGACATGGATGAGGTTAACATTTTTGAAGCAATTATTTAAATTTGTAAAAGTATCTATTTTTTGTTTTTCATTCAGTGATTTGTATTGCAAATATATAAATGTTTAGTGAAACAAGTATCTACTGCTGGTAACACCATTACACTGCTGCTTCTTCAGGGATCTGATGACGAGATTGAAGGTGTGAAGGCTCCACTGCCACCAGACAACCCCATGCCACCCCCACTGCCTCCCACTCCAGACCAGGTTATTATTCGCAAGGACTACGATCCTAAAGGTAATGCACTTCCTCAAACGAGCAATACCAAGTGTATAACAAGAACCTACAATGAAAAATGTGTTTTAAACCCATGCTCTCTTTTCCTCGCAGCTTCCAAGCCTAAGCCCTCAGTGGTGGTTCCAGATGAGTATCTCATCTCACCAATTACTGGCGAGAAGATCCCAGCCAGTAAGATGCAGGAGCACATGAGGATCGGTCTGCTGGATCCACGCTGGCTGGAACAAAGAGATCGCACCAACAGAGACAGGCAGACAGAGGATGAAGTCTACGCTCCTGGTTTGGATATTGAAAGCAGCTTGAAACAACTTGCCGAGAGGCGTACTGATATCTTTGGTGTTGAGGAGACAGCCATCGGTAAAAAGATCGGTGAAGAAGAAATCCAGAAGCCAGAGGAGAAGGTGAGGACAGCTGGATGGTTTTACAGTCTCTTGAGTTACATGACATACTGAAAGATTGCAGGAAAAAGGGGGATCATTGACGACAGTGAGACTTTGTGCCTGTAACTTGTCCTTTTACCCCCATCAGGTTACCTGGGACGGCCACTCAGGAAGCATGGCTCGCACACAGCAGGCAGCACAGGCCAATATCACTCTTCAAGAGCAGATTGAAGCCATTCACAAGGCCAAAGGACTTGTGGGAGAAGATGACACCAAGGAGAAAATCGGCCCAAGCAAACCAAGTGAAATTCATCAGCAGCCACCCATACCCTCATCTGCAGCCAGTTTGTCTAAACCCAGTCCTCCTGTCACAACCCTGCCTCGGCATCCTGTCTCTGTGAGTCACTGCCCTTAAAAAAGAAAGAAATCTGTTACGGTTTGTTTAGCATACATGTCTATAACTCTAATATGGTTTTCACACAGATGGCACCTCCAGTGCGCACCACTCTCTTGTCTGCTGTGCCTGTAATTCCAAGACCTCCTGTTGCTCCAGTGGTGCGTCTTGCGCCAGGGCAAGTTATTGCCCCGATGCCTCCAATGATTCCTGCTCCCCGCATCAATGTGGTTCCCATGCCACCTTCAGCACCACATGTCATGGCTCCCAGACCACCTCCTATGGTTGTTCCAACTGGTGAGAGGAAGGTTTCTAAGCAGCTTTCAGAAAGTCATAGTATTCATTGCAAAGTGAACAAATACTTTTTGCTAATCTATTGACTGAACTCTTAGGCAAATAATTATTCTTTTTTATCTTTTCTTTTAATCTGTCTGACTGGAAACAACTTGTTTCTTCTCCCAGCTTTTGTGCCTGCTCCTCCAGTACCACAACCACCGAGCTCTGTTCCTGCACCACCTGCCCACCCACCTCCTCCTCACGAGGATGAGCCTATTAGCAAGAAGATGAAGACGGAGGACAACCTTATTCCAGAAGAGGAGTTCCTTCGCAGAAACAAGGTTTGTTGGAACAGCAACATATTGAAGAGATCCTGTTTTACATTTGTGAAGTGACAATGCTCATTTCCTACAGTAAGGGATTGTTCATAACTTGCATGTAAACAAGATTTAGTGCTCAGGATTGAAACCTTGGGTGTGAAAATCTGTTCAACCTGCTAACAGGAAAAGAAAGAAATAACAAGTGATGGTGTAATTTTTCTGTACGCAGTATCTGAAACACTAAGCCAGAGATTTTACTGGAATAAATAAGATTAATTTACTGATGCAGTCTGTAACATCTGTGCTGTCTTTTAAAAAGATCTATCATAGATTATTCTTTTTTTTCCTGTCTCCAGGGTCCTGTGGCGGTTAAAGTACAAGTCCCCAACATGCAGGACAAGACCGAATGGAAGTTGAACGGCCAAGTGCTGAATTTCACTGTTCCACTAACAGACCAGGTGTGGACCAGGGATTTTCTATTCATTTATTTTTCTTCACAGCTTTTTTTTGTGAGTGAACGCTTGTGTATACTGCATTCTTATGGGCATACAACTGTAATGTCTCCACCAGGTGTCTGTTATTAAAGTCAAAATCCATGAAGCCACAGGCATGCCCGCAGGAAAGCAGAAGTTGCAGTATGAGGTAAATATATATTTTTAATTTTAACAGAACATTTTTTAATTGACTAATTCAAAATTAACTAATGTTTTGTTTTGTATGTTTGTTTATAGGGCATTTTCATCAAGGATTCCAACTCCTTGGCTTATTACAACATGAACAACGGCTCTATCATCCATCTGGCTCTGAAGGAGAGAGGTGGAAGAAAGAAGTGAGCTGTTCTGCAAGAAGAAGAAAAATATCTCTCACTTAGTCCTGTCCTGTTATTTTTAATGTAATGGTAACTTCTGCATTGCTTAGACACCTCTGTGTGATATGCATGCTGTAATTGGATGGTAAAAAGATTTATTCCCAAACATTAACAAAAGGAATGAACTCTCAAATTTTCCATGACATTCTTGAAGTTAAATATACATGTAACTTGTAACATGAAGAGCTCCAAATTAATTAGTTTGAATAAAGGAACTTAACAATAAAATGTGCGTTTATTGCTATGTTTTATTACATGTTAACTTTGGAAATAGATTTATTACAGATCATTCACAAAATACTGTGTACACATGATGCACTAGATTATTACTAGATTTGGGTTGTGGAAAAATAGACCATCCATCCATCCATCCATTTTCTGAACCGCTTAATCCAATTGGGTCGCGGGTGTGCTGGAGCCTATCCCAGCTGTCAAGGGGCGAGAGGCGGGGTACACCCAGGACAGGTCGCCAGTCTGTCGCAGGGCCCGAAAAATAGA